>JASDQU010309525.1:30544-58159 GCA_032191745.1 Picea mariana
TTGAGCTAATTTAGCAACTTCATTTTTAAGGAAATTATTTAAAACATGTAAGGGGATCTAGGAACACCTAGAAGGAAATTTAGGAGCAACTCTAGGTGGGTGAGGGAAATGAGTAATTTAATAATTTAAAGAAAATAATTATTTGAGGAAAGAGGGGGATGGACGACACTTGTGCGAAGGAGAATATTTAGAATATTTTTTTTAAAACTTAATTAAAGTGTGATTTAGGGAAAGTTGGAGGTTGGAAAAACTCTATAAAAGAAAGGGAGGATGAGGAAGAAGGGGATTGGATGTTAGCGTAACATTACGCTACAGGAATTGTGACTTGACTAATTACTTGTGGAGAGTTGCGATTTTCCATCTTGGATAGGAGTGGTAGCTCGGCCTTGCGAGGTGAGATGGGAAGCTAGACATACCATATGGATAGTGTGTGGCACCTTTGCGGCTCGGGGGGCTAAGAGGGAAGCAGAGTAACCCTAGTGATTGGATGGGAGGTACCGGTGAGGTTTCTATGGTCGGCGAGTAGGAGCGGCATGGAGCACAAGACGCGACATGGAGCGCGAGACGTCATCCGACGAAGGCGTTAAGGCAATGGTATGATTTTATTTCTGGTAGAATAGAATGCATTATGACTTACACTGGGATCAGAATATTGTTGTAAATGGAATGAATGACTGTTCTTTTTATTTACTTGGCGACTAGAATGGTAAATGCAGTAGCTTCTATTTTATTTAATCCTTTAATGTGACAAGGTATGATCTTTCCTACCGTCTTATGTTTGGCGGATACTCCTTTTGGGGTTTCAAACTTCGATAGCTTCTTGATACTTCTACTTCCCATTCCCTTATGCAGTTTGTTACATGGTCTCCTGCAGACCGCAACTCTCATATTTACAACCCTTGCAATTGTATTCAATCGTTACTCTCGGGGTCCTTATGGTTTCTTCAGGGTTAGGGTAGTCAAATGTTTTCTTCCGACTCCATGAAATTAAATGCGTATATCGGACTTGCATGATGGTAAGTTATTCCTGGAAGGTCTTTAGTTATCTTGAATTCATTTAAAACTTGTATCAATTACATCCAGGTCAAGAAAACTTATGTAAATGTTGGGCAGATCTGTAAAAGAATTTTCTGCCTGGTATTTAATACCTTCGGGTTTCACATCAAGAATTTAACTGGTTATAACAGTCTGCGGGTGATGTAGAGGCGACATTTATTCTTGTTATGCACTATTAGTCTTGTTTTGTTCCAACTCGTCCCGAGAAATTGACCGAGAAATCCCATTCTCGATCTGTTACATTTGTGTTTGTTTCACTATTCTAGTTGTCGGCAACACAATGGCTAAGGGGTTTTAACTCTTAAATCGGCCTCTGACTTTTCTGAGTTGGCTCGACCTCTGTGCCTTCACGCCCTTGCTTTCTAAAACTCGCCACCACCATTCATCTCCATTGTTAATATCTGTGTTTAATGGTTGGGTGGGACAAGATTTTTCCACTAGATTCACCCACCTTGATTGAGGATCTCCTCATCGTTTAGCTACCACGATTCCTTGGGGAATCTCACTGAGATTCCCCCCCCCGATATCTGGCGAACACCACGCGCTTTTGTGGATACAATTTTGATGAGAAGTTCTGCGGATAGAGGTATTGTTCAGGAATCTGTATGGGCCTTTAAATCTTGCGTTTAATCCCGTCGACAGGTGGCTAACGTTCTGGTGTGGATGTCTTACCGGCATTTTAAATGATCTGAAAAGAAATAAATTCTTTTTCCCCTTGTTTTTACCAAGTTTTTCCTCCAACGACAATGACAACGATTCTCGAATCATCCCCACATGGATGTATTGATTTATCACTGACGTCCAATATCCAATGTATGTTTTTTTTTCATGACAGTTTTTTAATCTTATAAGCTCAAGCAGTGAACGCTATTACAATGTTAGGATAAGGGTCTTTGCAATTATTACCCCTTTTCCCATGGCATTTTTATTGTTTCCCTACGCCCAACCCCCAGGTGGTGTTGATTCCATGCAGGTTATTTCATTTTTACGGCAGATGTTATAACAACATTGAATGTCTTATGACAAACCGCGGATAATGAACCGAATTTTAGAAACAACTTTATTTTATCTAAGTTGACAATAATGTTGCTAAGGTTTTATATGTGTTAAATGTAAATGCTAAAGATTATGGTAGTAACTAAATTTCCAGGCTAGTATGATGAACTGCAATTATAATGTTCTTGCACCATAAGGCATTTTAGTTTCTTTATTTAGGATGTTATTTTAGTTCTGTATTTAGCAATGTTATTTTAGTTTTTATATAGTTATTTCTAATGATGGCTTAAAATTACTTATTCTCGTGCCCATGATTATTTAAGAATTGAATGACATGTTGCCTGATGAATGAGACTTGCGTGCAATGGAAGAATCATGTAATGTAATGATTCATATTAAATGCTACGGTAATGATTTCTTTTTATTATTAATTCATTGGCAAGGTTATGGTAATATAAATGTAATGTTGATTTATTTTGTGGTAAAGTTATTGTAACTTCATTGCATTGGTAGCATAGAAGGAGTAATGTGATTGGTGATTGATATTTTAGTTGCAAGGTTATTATAACATAAGATGTGAGGTTGTTAAGATAATATTATTGTAATTTTATCTTGTATGTAACACATAGGATGTATTGAGTTTGTTAATTAATTTCAGGGTTAGTACTATAGTTGGAATTGTCCAAACTCATAGTTGTATGATATCAGACTCTTCGATTGTTAAATCTAGTCGCTCTGTATATAAGTGTGTGTGTGATCATTTTTGTGTAAAGAATCCAGTGTCGTATCAAGAGTCTCGGGCCCTTTAAAGGTAGGGTTTCCACTCTTGCAACACACCTCTAAGGTCGTATCAGTAGTCTCGGGCTCTTTAAAGGCAGAGTTCCCATGACTGCGACCTCCTGACAGAGATTACTAGTTTCTTCCTGAGCAGTCGGCTAGGAGCCTATCTGACATTCTCTCTCTCCGGAGCAGAGAACTAAGATTAAACGCCTTTCTTTCCTGTGCAGAAATAGTAAAATCTACTACTATGGATTCTTCCATCTGTGTTCATACTGTACATAACACAGTATTTCGTTTAATGCTTGCAGTTATTTGTTGATTGCCTTGTGTCTTCTTGTTGGGATCTTCGTGGTTGCATCTTGTTAGTCGTCGGGTGGCGACGTAGACTCAAGTGTGTATGTTCCTTTTCACACGCGCGCACACACCTTAAGCCAAAAAAAAATAAAAAAAATTTGCACCTGTTAAAGAGTTGTTGTCGTAACGAGGAGGATGTCACAGATATCATTTTACATACATAATCTTTAAATTTATAATAACAAAAACTAAATATATATCATTAAGTTTTTGATTACTCTTACTCTTAGCATTACTATTTTCAAAACAATATGTATTTATAAGTACTCATACATGTATTCAAACAAAACATATATTCATATTTATATGTACCACTAGGCCCTTGATATATCAAAATATATTTATAGATACCCATAGATTTAAAAGAGAGTGATTTATTTGAGAATAATATTTAAATATTATATTGCACTATAATTTTTAGAACTAATGAAATAATTTTTACCCTTTAATTAGTGAAGGTGCTGGTTAAAGGTTTTACCTTTTGGGTTTTTTGTCGAAATATGTAAAGTTGGATAAAATAGTTAATTTTTTGTTGTTTAAATTGAAATGTTCTAACATCTTCATCGTTACGATGACAAGCAACACAATTTTTTTTCTTTTTTCCAACAAGAAGGCAATCAAGGACAACAATTAATCAACACAAATCGGCGACGAACCCAACTTACACATTTAGGAACCAGACAACCAATAACCCAACACATTATCACATCATGCAATCGGACGAACATGTGACACAAGGGACTATATCGACGACTACTCGCCTAACATAAGAAAGACAATGCCTACCATCTAAAGGGAAACATCCACAATTCCGACCCAACGGCCTGGACGACCAGTAACTAGAAACCTCTATGGCACGTAAAACCAAATGCATGAAGGCATTACAACCCAAGCACCAACATCAACTACAACGAACAAACGCCCACAACGGGAAGCACAGACTCCAGCCAAGTTATCATTTTCCTCTATCCATTAAGGTGAACAATTATTCCATCATCATGAATCATGCCTTCACCAAGTGATAGGCATGACAATAACCCTAGTGCAACATAACCTATCTGGACCAAAGACTCAAGAAAAATGCAACGCGCTAGGAGACCGAAATAGCTGATGAGGACACTATACCCATGCACCCAAGTAACAAGTCGACAAGATGCAAGATGACCTCACTCAATTAAAATTTTGCAAGCTATTAAACGGCTTCACCAACAACCAAAAACCATTATTTTTTAAGCATGATGTCTAAGTGCGAAGGAGTGAATTATTAGAGATGTTACTATTATCCTAAATGACCATAAAGTGACCATAATGTAAACTATTAAATCTAACAGTGGTAATGTTGTCCCATAATATTATTTCGGTACATTAATATCCGTGGTGGTAATTACATTTCAAAAACACAATGCTATCCACTAATACCTATCCATGATAGCAGAGAAGTTAAACGAAACTAACATAACCCAAAGGGAAAGCATCATAACCCAAATGAAACTACCCTAACCCAATTTACGAAAAATAAGAAAAAACGTAAGCATCATGATGAAATTGTGGGATAATTTAAGAGGATTAAACCCCCAATATTTAACACTGAAGTTGAAACTATAGAAGAGGTTGAAGCCTTGCTATCCGAATTTCAAAAGTATTTTCAGATATATAATTATTCAGGTGAAGTTAAAGAAAGGATGTAAATCTATAATCTAATTGGAAAAGAAGATATATGGTGGAAATACATTAAAAGGATAAACAACATTAAAGAACGTAATCTCACCTGGAATACTTTTGAAAGATATTTTAAGAAACAATGTGTGTCAGAACAATGTTATCAAGAAAAGGAAAAAACAATCTATGAGTTAAAACTAGGAAACATAACTATATAAGATTTTTCGAGTAAATTTCTAAGTCTATTAGACTATGTACCTTATATTGCTAGGGAGAAACTGAAAATACAATGTTCTCAATGTTGTTTACCTACTTCATATTGTTGATGATTACAGTTGCATGAGACATCCCCCAGGACACAGACTGAGTGAGTTATTCTGTGAGAGAGCCTATGAGTTGGGTGTGCCCATGAGATAGGTGTGTTGTTCCTCTCTAATATGGAGATGGAATGTTGTGTGCCCCTTTTTAGGAAATATTTCCATGAGAAGGGAGTGTCATTATCTCTGAGATAAATATAGAACGTTGTGTTCCCCTGAGTAGGGAAGATTCCCATGAGATGGGTGTGTCATTTGAGATGAAATGATATGTACCCCTGTGAGGGGTGAAGGAGCCCATGTGATGGGTTTACTGTTCTCCTCTTTGTAGAGAGTTGAGATGATGTGGTACTCCAGATAATTCTCCTGTAAGACTCAGTGATATAGATATATTTTGAGTAGGACGTCCCTGTGGTTGAGCACAGGTGGACGTGATCCAAGTTGTTGACCACTAGTGAGTTTGTGTCCAGATGATTCTCCTAGACTCAGTGAGAGATATATCTGTTGATTTGGATGTTCCTATGGATGATCATAGGTGGGTGTTCCCCTAGTGGTTGAGCACTAGTGGGTGCGTGATATCCCTTGATATATTGTCTAAGATTTAGATTTACTTGTAACTCTAATTGTGATGTAAAGAGTATAGGTCGGCCCCATAAAGTGAAAGATAATTAATGTAAACGATAATTAATATTGTAATTATTAATTATATTCTAAGTTATTGAGGTCGACCCTATTGTGCCAATAGACACCAATTTTGATGTGTCTAGTATAATATAAATAAAGGTGATTTCCCCATTGATGAAACACATCACACGTGTGATTTTGGAAATTTTAGAAAGTACATATTCTAGGGCTGAAGTGTGCACCTCTCTTGGGAGCTACCCTTCTTAGGTTTTGAGAGAACTCTTTTGTGTGCTAGGTCTATGGTGTGGGAGGTCTTTCTCTTGAGAATATAGCAAAGGATTGGATGGGTTTCCTTCCCTTATTGAGAAGCGTTTCTTAGGATATTTCTTGTCTTCTTGTCCATGGTATTTGTTCTTGTGATATTTTTTAATGCAACAAATTATTATTGGTGTAACTGCATTTGTCTATGGTTCAAGTAAATGTTAAATTGAAATAAACTTCATGCTTGATTCAAGCCTAGTGAAAATTCAACATGGTATCAAATCATAGGTCTTGGAGAACCCATTTCACAAGCATCTACCAGTTATCCTCTCATTTTTGCAGAATCGTACGACCCTCCTAGGGTTTTGAGAAGATCCATACAACCCTCCTTTTATGAGGTATTTCATCACCTTAAACTTCAACATTGGAGATAAAAATTGTATGGGAGTGTACGGACTCCCTCAACGCACCTCCAACAAGATTCATATTTCATTTCCAAGAACTTTGGATTTTTGGCCCTAGGGTTTCTATGGTTTCACAATTTTATGCAGAAATTTCAGAATTAGGGCTTCTATAGCTCATTGGAGTTTTTTTTCTTTAGATCACCAATGTTATTTTGAATTTCAAGGCGTGTTGTTGGTATTCATAAGCCCAACAAAACTTAATTTTTCTATCCAAGCCTAGATGTCAGGTTATCTAGCCCAGTTGGCAAGGGTTTGTGAAGAATCTAAAAATATGTTGAACAAAACCTTGGTGGAAGATAGGATTGATGTAGCAAGAAACTTCAGTTCCTGTAAGTCAAGACTTCAGATCACTCTTGAAGAGAAAGATATATTGTGGACAATACAAAGGAATTTACCAGAGACAACTACCAATGAAGAGAAGGAAGAAAAGAAGGAAGAGAACATCAAGGGAAGGAAGATAATAATCTACTCAAGCTCTTACATTGAAGGGACAACTTTAAAATATGAACATGACAAAAGGTGACAAAGTTTCTATCTTCTTTATAAAGATGCCAGAGATCATAGATCAACTTGATGCCATTTGATAAATCATATAATCACTCTGAGGTATGAACTTGTATATATTGTTTGTATCATTGTCATGAGGGTACTTGCAAGAGGAAGGAACCTTTGCTACAATCGTGGATCCATAGGGATCTCAGTGCAATTAGAGGAACAACACACTAGAAGTGAACACTCTAGGTTTGATTGTTTTAATTATCATGCCTCTAACCTACATTTCTAATTTTGACACATTACAAGTAGGTGTTGTAATTGTGACAACAATCCTTAAATTGTTTTGATTGTAGAGATGTACTCATTATTCTCCTCTAGGGGATATTCTTGTTTTGTTTCCTTTCATTTGGTTTCTTGTTCCAGGTAGGTTAACAACAAAGGACGATGTTTATCCTTGAGACTTCAGAGGGAGTCACTTGATTCAGAGGGAGTGAAAAATATTTGATAAGGAGGAAGAACAGAACCATCATTGAAGCAACCAAAGCAATGATACATGACCATAGTCTACCTATGATTCTGTGCAAAGAAGCATGCATGAAAAAAGTATATGTTCAAAAAATGAGTCCTCACCAGATTTTGAATCATATAACTCCTGAAGAATCCTTCACTTGAGTGAATCTTGAGATTGGACACTTAAGGATATTTGGGTGCCCATTATATTTTCATGTGCCCATAGAGAAGAGGTCCAAGATAAACCCTTCGGGGAGAAAGAGTACAATTGTGGGATATAGTGAATCTTCAAAGGCATACCGGGTCTACATCCATGGTCAGAGATAGATTGAGGTAATAATAGATTTTATATTTGAAGAAGAGATAGCCTTTCAAATATCTAGACAATCTCAGATGGAGATTGACAGTGAGACAATAACTTCTTCCCCTTCATCAGTTCATAGGGAGACAACCGTTATTCTAGTTGGTCTAGTTGATCATGTTGCTCTAGTTTATTTTCCTAGAGACATTGCAGTAGGCCATAAAATTCATGTATGGGCTTGACAAACTCTGCAAGAGGAAGGGGGACATGAATCTCCTCAAGGCACATTCTGATAGAGAAAGAGACTAAAGAGAATTTCGATCTATTTTTCAACCATGAGTCACATCATTGATTATGAGACTTCTTGTCATGGAGAAGTGAGAGTTGAGCAGGTATGGAAAGATGTCATGATAGAAGAATATCAATCCATCTTGAACAATGATGTGTGAGATATTGTTCTGAGACCAGAAGGAAAGTTTGTAGTGACTTCCAAGTGGATATATGAGATCAAGCATGGAGATGATGGAAGTGTCTAGAAATACAAAGCGATATTTGTATCCATATGACTCTCACAAGTAGAGGGATTTGACTATGATGAGAATTTTTTTTCAGTATCCCGATACAGTTCCATCCATACTATCATTGCACTAGCTATATCCATGAGTTGGAAACTATATCAAATGGATGTAAAGACAACCTTTCTCAATGGTGAGATTGAGGAAGAATTTTATATGAAGAAGCTAGAAGGATTCATGATACATAATGAGAAATCCCATGTGTGCAGGTTGAAGAAAGCCCCGTATGGACTAAAGAATGAACCTCGTGCTTGGTATGAGAAAATGGATGGATTCTTGATAAGTATGGGCTTCAACAAGAGTGTTGTTGATCCAAACCTATATTATCATATTGTTGGTAACTAGTTCTTAATCTTGGTCCTATATGTTGATGAATTATTCCTCACCAGTTTAGAAAGACTTATTTCTTAATGAAAGCAAGCATCGAATGCTAAATTCAAGATAAGATGGGTATAAGACGGCCCCACCATAAAGTGAAAGATAATTAATGTACAAGATAATTAATATTGTAATTATTAATTATATTGTGAGTTATTGAGGTCAACCCAATTGTGCCAATAGACACCAATTTTGATGTGTCTAGTCTAATATAAATAAAGGTGATTTCCCCACCATAAAGTGAAACATAATTAATGTGCAAGATAATTGTGATGTAAAGGGTATAAGATGGCCCCACCATAAAGTGAAATATAATTGTAATGTAAGGGGTATAAGACATCCCCACCATAAAGTGAAAGATAATTAATGTAAAAGATAATTAATATTGTAATTATTAATTATATTCTGAGTTATTGAGGTCAACCCAATTGTGCTAATAGACACAAATTTTGATGGGTCCATTCTAATATAAATAAAGGTGATTTCCCCATTGAGGAAACATAACACACATGTGATTTTGGAAATTTTAGGAAGTACATATTCTAGGGCTAAGTGCGCACCTCTCTTGGGTGCTAGCCTTATTGGTTTTTGAGAGCACACTTTTGTGTTATAGTTCTATAGTGTGGGAGATATTTCTCTTGAGAATACATCGAAGGATTGGTTGGGTTTTCTTCCCTTGTTGAGAAGGGTTTCCCGAGATATTTATTTTGTCCTTGTGCATGATATTTCTTCCATTGATCTTGGTTATTGCAACAAATTGTTAATGGTGTAACTTCATTTGTCTATGGTTCAAGTAAATGCTAAATTGAAACAAAATTCATTCTTGAGCCTATCCTAGTGATCTGAAATGATCTTTTAAGACTACAGTTAAGTTTTAAAGCATGAGTTCATTAACCATTTAGGAATTGAAGAAAGAGGAAAAAATTAATGATATAACATGGAAGCCATAATAAGAAATGAAGATATGAAAGTAAACACAAACAATAAGAAAACCATAACAACAAAGTTGTTAATGGAGTTCGACAATATTTCCTACGTCTCTGGGCCCTTCTCTCAGTGAGTGAGGCTTTATTATTTCTCTTCAATGCTTCAATCATACATCTTAAAAGTGTCAAACGGATTACAAACTATTCTGTTTGTGTTCAGCTCGAACTCAAGAACCCAACACAACTAACGACACTGAAAATGTTTGAGTGAAGCTCCCAAAATTGGTCCATAAAGTTCCTCTCCTCATTGGCTTCCCTGCATAAAAATGACTTTGGCTTCATAATTCTACAATATTTCTCCTCTTATGAACCTTTCTAAGGTTTCCAAGAAACTATGGTTTATATATATTTGAGGTGGGCAATAACCTCCCAACTTCCTCCCAAGATCTGGCCTCAAATTGGGCTCTAGATCTCCCAAAAATGACCAAAATCCTCGAAAAACAGATTGAAAATCCCCCAAAAATCATATAATATGGTCAAAAACCCAATTTTGGGAAAATATTGGGTGCAACACCCTATTTTCCTAGCTCCTGGTCGCATGGGTCTCTGCCATGTGGAAAAGGGCTAGGTGGCGCACTCTAGCTCCTCTGAGTCTGGGTCCTAGTCTTGTGGCTTGGGCCATATGGCCTCTCCCTAAGTCTCCACACCCCTGCAATAGATTAAGCCCCTGAATGCGTAGCCCCTGATTAGTTGGGGATGGCCCCTCCGACCGAGGCTTACCCCAAATCTTGCCACATGTAAACCTTTTAAACAAGTTCGGTGGCTTGTTTAAATAAGCTCCAAATTAGCCAGAACAATCTACCTACTTTCACAAAGATGCTAGCACCCATGGAGGTCATGGGTTCGAATCCCCAAGAGGTTATAACAATTTTTTTAGCTGACATAGGAAAAATATGGGGCGCCATGTGGCACCCTCTGATTCGGCCACGTGTCACCTCGAGATTGACTCATATTGTCTAGTCATCAGTACAATCAGTGTACAATCAACGAGCAACGTCGTTGTCATACATCATAGTTATCTTCCACATCATCTTTCGTACAACCCAATCACCTGCCACATCACCTATCATACAACCAGGTGTTGTGCCACATCACGTTCATACTGCACAGTCACCCTGCCACATCATCATTCGTACAACCCAGATGTCATCCGTACTACCTTGTGTCAGCCTGCCATTGGGCCACATCATTTACAGACTACCACATGTCATTTGTAAAGTTCCACATGTCAAATCACTATAGGTTCCAACTCAGCCCAAAAATGTTGAATTTGAGTGACACGTATCACCTCCTAGTGATGCCACATCAACATGATGACATCATCGGGAAATCATGCCGATGTCACCATTCATACTGTTGACATCAGTGTTGACTTTGAATGTTGACTTTGACCACTTGACTTTTTGCCTGTTTGGGAATTTGGTCAGAATGCGATAACTTTTACATATGGTATCTGATAACTTTCATATATGGTATATGTTTGAGGAAAACAATATATGGCCAAAATCATCATGCTATGACAGACGCAGTGGCAATGGTTTTGTTTGATTCCGAGAAAGTTGATTTTTAGGCCTTCCTGGATCCATTTTGGATCATGCCTCCTCACTAAGACCTTTTGGTCCTCCAAAAGGGTACTAACCAGTCATCAAGTGCGGGATAGGCCACCCCACTTTTTCTCTATTTTTAAACTCTTCCCTGTGTACCTGTCTCATCAAGATCAATTGAAAACCAACCATGACAACTAACAACATATTGTTAGCCACTTGTACTCTTTCACATCTTACTGAAGCCACTACCATCCATGTTGAAAACATCATCAATGATAACATCAGAAATATGACTATAAATGAGATAATATGTTTGTATTACTTCCACGATATTAGCTTTTCTTGAAGAAAAGTATGATTGAACTTCCATTCTACAATCATCTCGAGTTCATGCTTAAGATGAATTTCTTGATTTGTCATAATTATAGGTGTGTTTCTTGCATAAGTTGCCTTCCTTAATTTGTCCATGGTTTGAAGAGATTGATTTTCTTTTAAGTGATGAGCATGTACAACATATTCATTTCCTTCTTTGATTAAGTGATATTGATTTTGTTCCCTGTAGAAAATTTATCTACGATCATACAAAAAAGGACTGCCTAAGACCATTCCACATTCATTGAGCGACACCACATCACACATTACCTCATCCACAAACTTTGATCAAATTTCAAACTTTAAAGTGCATTGCTTTGTTATGTGCAATCTATGATTGTTTCTTATCCATTTGAGTGAGTAAGGTTTATGATGCATATTAGTGTTTAATGCCAATTGTTTAACCACTTCCTCTGAAATCAAGTTATATTGAGATCCACTATATATCAATGTGTCGACCTTAGTATTGTTAATTATGACTCTTATGTGAAACAATTTACTTCTAGAATCATATCCATCACCAATTTTACCTGTCAAACCAGTTGTTGTGATTTTAGATTCATCACCTCAATCCGATCCCAACTCTGTTGGTCGTGTTGTTGTTACAGTTGTTTTCCTCCCTTTCCTCTCTTTGAACCACTTCGGTCTCTTCTCAGGATGCAATTGCCAACAATGGTCATCATCATGCCCTTCTTTCTTGCAATTCTTGCAAGAGAGCTTCTCTTCCCTTCTTGCCATTGAATTTTCTTTCTTTTGATTCTCCTTCCTTTTGTCCTCTTTTCTTGAAGACGATTCCCCTGATACACGAACTATTTTTTTCCCGTCCTCAATGTATGTTTCTTGAAAAAAAAACTCATCAAGATTAGTATGTACAAACATAAATACAGTGTTATCAATGTGTCCAGGTAAACCTCCTATATACTTCGTAAGAGTTTCTTGGGTATGTAATGGAATGTGTAACATTAAAACCATCTTAAGAATTCATATGTGTATTCTTGCATTGTTTGTCCCTTTTGTAGTTTAATACCTTGTCATTCAATTAAAGCCTTATCTTTATAGCCCAAAGGATAAAATGGTTTTCTATGTGCAGAAACAAAACCTTGCCATGATGGAAATACATTACCCACTTGTTGTGTGCCATTTTGCAACTTTCTTTGCCACCAGATGAGTGATGTGCCTGCAAGTTGAAGTGATGCCAATTTGAGTTGAGTTTCGCCATCCTTAGTTTGTTGCACACTATGATAAATGTTCATTTGTCTGACCCAATTATCAAGCCTCTCTGCATTGAATTCACCATCATACATGGGTAATTCAAAATTCACATAAATCTCAAGTAAAGGCATATCGTGTTTATGTTTATGAGAATTTTTTCTGGCAATGGATTTGGAACTTGTACTTTAATAAGAATAAGTTGATGGAGAATAAGGAGGTGAAGGAGGAGGTTAAGGAGGATCCTCTCCTTCTTCACTTTTGGCTTTTGAATATTCACCTAGAATTGATCTCTTGTGCTCCAAGTAATTATCATATAAAACCTTTACCATCTCCGACATGGAAAAGAGTTTATTTTGAAACTCTATATTGTTATGAGAAAGTCCCTCTTCCGATGCCATATTCTCACTTTGAGAAGTCCTCTTTCTCGATCCAATGTCAGGATTCTCTTCAACAAGCTTGCCTTCACCATGATTCATATTTCCCCTAGTAATCATGCAAACTCAAAACCCAACCATCAACCTGTTGTGATACCACTTGATTCAAAATGATCTTTTAAGACTATGGTTAAGTTTTAAAGCATGAGTTCATTACCCATTTATGAATTGAATAAAGAGGAAGAAATTAATGATATAACATGGCATCCATAATAATAAATGAAAATCTAAAAGTAAACACAAAGAATCAACAAAACATAACAACAAAGTTGTTAATGTAGTTTGAAAAGATTGCTTATGTCTCTGGGCCTTTGTCTCAGTGGGTGAGGCTTCCTTATTTCTCTTCAATGATTCAAAAGAAAATCAGAAAAGTGTTAAAGAGATTATAAACTAGTATGGTTTTGTTCTTATCGACCTCAAGAACCCAACACAACTGATGACACTGAAAATGATTGAGTGAAGCTCTCAAAATTGGCTTGCAAATTTCCTCTCCTCAATGGATTCCTTGCATAAAAATGACTTTGGCTTCACAATTCTACAAAATTTCTCCTTTTCTGAACCTATATAAGATTTCCAAGAACCTCTAGTTTATATATATTTGAAAATGGCATCAACCTACCAACATTGTCCTAAGATCTAGCCTCAAATCGGGCTCTAGATCTCCCAAAAATGACCAAAATCCTCCAAAAACATGTTAAAAATCCAAAAAAAACATATAATATCGTCAAAATCCCAATTTTGGGAAAATATTGGGTGCAACCCCCTATTTTCCTAGCTCCTAGTTGCATGGGTCTCTATCAAGTGGCCAAGGGCTGGCTGGTGCACTATGGCTCCTCCGAGTCTGGGTCCTGGTCTTGTGCCTTGTGCCATATGGTCGCGATCTGAGTGTCCACATGATTGCAATCCATTAAGCCCCCCCCAAATAAGTATCCCCTAGCCGGTCGGGGTTGGCCCCCATCGATCGGGGCTGGCCCCCATCGATCAGGGCTTACCCCAAACCTCGTCACATATAAACCTTTTAAAAAAATTCGGTGGCTTGTTTAAACAAGCTCCACATTAGACCAAACAATCTAACCTCTTTCATGAAGATGCTAGTGCCCACGGAGGTCACATGTTCGAATCCCTGGGAGGTTATAACAATTTTTTTAGCTGGCATAGGAAAAATCTGGGGTGCCACATTGCACCCTATGATTGGGCCACGTGTCACCTCGAGATTGGATCATATTGTCCAGTCACCAGCATAATCAACGTACATTCAGTGAGCCACGTCATCTTTGTACAACATAGTTAGCTGCCATGTTAGCTTCCATGCAACCGAGTCACCTTCCCACACACCTACCACATAACCTGTCGTACAACTATGTGTCATGCCACAAAACGTTCAGATAACATAGTCACCATGCCACATCAACATCCATATGGCCCATATGTCCATGTGTCAGTCTACCATTGGGCCACAACATGTACATACTGCCATGTGTCATTCATACAGTGCCACGTGTCAAATCCGTACAGGTCCCAACATATCCCAAAAATGAAAAATTTGAGTGATATGTGTCACCTCCTGGTGATTCCATGTCAGCATGATGACATCATGTTCACATCACCTTTTGTACTGCTGACGTCGGCATTGAATTTTACTATTGACTTTGACTAGTTGACTTTTTTCCTGTTTGGTAATTTGCTCAAAACGTGATAATGTTCGCATATGGTGTCCGTTTGAGGAAAACAATATATGGTCGGAATCAGCATGATGATATGGACGCAATGACATTGGTTTTGTCTGATTTCGAGAACTTTGGTTTTTAGGCCTTCCTGGATCCATTTTGGATCACCTAGTGAAAATTCAACACATATAAATATAGGATTGAGTTTGACAATCCTAAAACCCTAGAAGAAGCTATGCATAAGGAAAAACTATGTTTTGGTCAATATAAGAACCGAAATGAAAATGCTATAAATTGGAAAGGGAAAAAGGTTAAAAGGTTTGATCCATGAAGGAAGGAGGGGGGGGATTCTTTCATAAGAACCTTATTAACAAATTTCAAGGAAACAATTATAAGGGTAATAAATATTATAACCCACCTGAAAACAGAGATGAAATAACAACAACATTTTATAATAAAAATATTTCTCAAAGGGAACCACTAAAATGTTGGGAATGTGGAGAACCACCTTATTTCAAAGATTGTCCTCACAAGAAGAAGAATAAAAACAATTTATTAATACAACTTGTGAAGCAAGAACAATTGGTGATATGGAAAAAAGAACTCCAAGAATTGGTGTGGCCTTGGAAAATAGACAAGTGGATCATCAATCTTCAATGGTAGAATTAGAAGGTATGATTAATAATAAACTAATATCTATCTTGATTGACCCAGGTCCTAGCTTGAGCTATGTCTCACCTAAAATAGTGGAATTTTGTAAGCTACAAAAAGATAAATTTAAAAAATCTTTGTTAGTACTCCTTGCTACAGGAAAAAAATGAAAAGTTTTAGATTATGTTAAATGTTGTGAAATTAGTATTCAAGTAATTTTAAGACTCAAATATATTTGAATGTTTTACAATTAGGATCTTATTATTTACTAATCGGGACTGGTTAGAATGGAATAAGGTAGTAGTAAATTGTGATGACAAAACATTTACATGTTTAGATGATAATGATAATGTCTTTAAAATAAAAGGGATACCAAGAACCATTAGTGTTAGGAAAATTTCATCTTTACAAATAAAAATATGTAGTTCATGACATATTCTAAGTAAAAATATTTCGAAAATGATGCATAGTAATTGTAGTTCATGTAATTGATAATGGGAAAGAAGATGTGATATCCTCAAATTGTTAGAAAATAAACTCTAAGTTGAATTTAGAAATAAATTTCCATTTATGGAAAATCTAAATTTAGAATTTTAGGATATGTCATTATTATTTTTATGACTAGGAAAAGGTTTGTCCTCTTTTGATGAACACATGTATAATAATTTTCTTTTAATAAATTAAATGTTGGAAGACAAATGGAATAGCCGGGTTAAAAATAGCTGACTATGACTCCATGACAGAGGAACAAGTTTGATTTAACTCGGAGCTGATTTTTACAAGTATTAGAAATTGAATTTGTCACTAGCAGCCCCTAAAAATCATGGATTTGTAAAGTTGCAAATTTCCCCAAGGAGAGAAATGAATGTAAACTCCTAGGCACAAGGTAAATACAACATATTTGGGAGGCAGGACGATGCTTAGTATGTTGGGGAATGAGAACCGTTTTTGTTTTTATGAACAGATCTGGTGTGAGGCAAAACATTTTCTTAGTGGCTAAGGAGTATGACTCATTTTGCCCTTATGGAATCATGGTTAGGCTAGGGGGTGATCAAGACAAGTGATCGTGGTTGTTTTGTTTCTATGGTTGGGTGGAATGTGGTTGTTCAATTTTTTTCCGAGCATCAGTATTCAGATATGTATCTCATCTATACACTTTTATTGTCGATGTTATATTGTGGATATTATATGGTTGATGTTAATTTTTGTATTCCATATATATATATGAATTTATTTAAGTGGACTGTGTAGTCGTCTTAGATTAGTGGCTTGCCAGTGTGTAAGAGTATGTGTAGTGACGTCTTTTGAAGTTTTATAGTTTAGTATATATTTATATATTTGTATACATATATAAATATACAACAGTGTATATATGCATATTGGCCATGATGGACTTATTTATTTGATGGTTGCTCATTACTGTACAAAATAAACATACTTCAAAATGAAAAAAGTATAAATAGACTATAAGTGGACTGTGTAGTCGTCTTAGATTCGTGGCTTGCTAGTATGTAAGAGTATGTGTAGTGACGTCTTTTGAAGTTTTATAGTTTAGTATATATTTATATATGTGTATACATATATAAATATAAAACAGTGTATATATGCATATTGGCCATGATGGACTTATTTATTTGATGGTTGTTCATTACTATACAAAATAAACATACTTCAAAATGAAAAAAATATAAATAGACTATAATGGAATTTCTACTATTATGTGAGTATAGGTGGAAAATGATAAAAGTCCCAAATGCATTCTCTTTATCTATTAACACAAAATGATATATGATACACTAATCTTAAAATTTTTGTCAGAATACATTTATTACAGTCAATAGGTCATTGGCCAAATCGTACAAATGGGTTTCCATAGACCCAAGAACTCCATAACTAGTTTAGATAGATCTTTAAAAGAGTCCACATAAAACTATATGTAATTGAATTCAATGTGTGTATGGACCGGTGAAGTAAAAACATGGAACGCGAATACCTTTTGGTGGTTGGACGTTTCTTTAACAAAGCGCACTGTTATTTCCAACCTGCAAGAAAAATAATGCGAAGGTATTAGTAACTTTACTAGTGTTCAAGTTATTAAGAATGAGATAATTAAAATAATTCAAAGGCACAACTTATCTTGGAGCCATCATGAATATCAAATTGTCCTTGTTTTCCCTTGTGAGGCAGTTGATCCACAACTCACGAGGATGAGTGGGTTCATAACCATATAATGGATTCCCTCACAAGAAAAGGAAGGACCCATCATCAAAATATATCCATGCATAAATTTGTGAATTTAAAGAAAGGAAAATTACTTCGTCATTCCTGCACATGTCTTTAGAATATGAAATACAAATAACATTTATAAACAAGAAGTACAAATTGTGATTAAAGAGAATAAACTAGAAAGAATGATTTAATAGGGAGGTAGAGAGAACAAGAAAAAAAAACGATACCAGTTTATCATCGAAATAGTCCTTGTACGGAGTAATCATAAAAAATAATTACTTAGTAGTAATTACCAAACCCTGTATAGAGGACCAAAGAAACTAAAGGAATTGATTGTGGTGAAGTTAACAATTAAACAAAGATACCAATTAATTGTACGTCACACACAAATGAAATTCAGACAAGGATAATGATCACAATGAAAAATTATTAAATTAATAATTAATTACAAAGGCGCACAGGATGCGAACTTGGTATATATGGATAACATTCATAGTAAGGAAAGTGTTAAATCAATAAGTAATTTCAGAGATGCAAGGACAGGGTCTGAGTACATAATTATTGTAAGAACCTAATGAGTTCGTTAAGGTTTATTAATACAAAAAATATTATCCAAATCACTGCTAAACATTGTATCATGCATACCACTGAAGATATTGAGAATGAGGGCAAAGCTAGGGAACAACAAGTAATAAAAAAGAAATCCATTTTGTTTTATTACATATTTTGAATTCTTTCATGTTTCAAGAAAACATATGCAAGTAATCCCTACTTAATATATACAAAACATTAGTTTTCGCAGAAGAGATAGCAAGAGCAGGCTGTTGTCAAGGTGGTGATAGTGATTTAACCATGACGGAGACCGATTTTTCTGAGATAGAGAAATATTTTAATGAGTGAATACATAAAGAGAAACAATTTTTTCTACAAATAGCTAGAGTTTGAATAAGATTTGAACCATACAAAGTTTAAATAGTCAAGCCAGTAATGAATGTAATAATCACAACAAATTCGCAAGTTACGACTAAGTCCTAAAATAGAAAATAACAACATAATTTTTTGGGCAATTACTTTCATCCAGGTCCTACACATTCTAAGTATGAAGGTGGATTCTTATGTTGCACATAACCTTCTATAAAAATGGCCACGAGGTGTAACGACCTATGTTCAACCTAAAGACAAAACGATTAAAAGAAACACAAAGGGTTTAGTTTATAAAAACGTTTTACAATAAATTTCGACCACGGTTATGACTGGGGACAAAAACAACACGATAAGGGTTGGAGGACTTATAGTCAACACTGTAGAAAACATAGTAACCGTAACTCTGGAAATCAAACCCAATTGAAAAACTTAGTCAACACTGTAGAAAACATAGTAACCGTAACTCTTGAAATCAAACCCCATCGCTCGTGTACCATGGACATTTACAATTATGTCTACTAGCTTAACACTGTAAATAAAGGTATGAATTTAATAATTTAGATGCATGGCATAGCTTATAATAACCTAGGATATGATCCAATCCACCAAAACACAATGGATTATTTTAGTGGTATATAACCATAAGTTATATAATAATTTTAACTCTCCTTCTAACTTAGGATGGATATTCTAGTGGAGTGAAATTTATATATATACATATGAGAGTGGGATAAATGTATAAGAAGATATCTTCATGTGTTATGAACGAGTTTTGGGTTGATAATAAACTTTAGTCTTCCTAACAAAAAAAAATATTTTAGTGAAATTTGGGGTACATTACATATGGTAACAGAGTTTTTGGTTACAACACTTGGACCTCAGGGAAACACCAGAAAATTATTTTTATTGAAGGAAAATCGAACAAAACATGTTTATTGTTGCAAACACAAAAATTTGTCTCTTGTGAAAATGTCAGTGTAGAATGAAGAAGGAGACAGACCTAAGATGAACCAAAATCAAGAGTTTCCTAGAAAATACAAAACATCGCAATGAGGGAAGTTCATCCCCCCAAGTATTGGAAACAATGAGGAACCTTATTTTAGAATTACAAGTATTTAAAGTTGATAATGAAAAGTTGAAGAAATCTCAAGAAGATCGGTTGGAAATAACTGAAATGTTACTATGTAGTAGAGTAACAAATAAGACTCTAAAGGATAATGAGAGGGAGCAAGAGGTCAACAAAAAGTCTTCAAGGAATTCTAGTCATGAAACATAAAAATAAGACAACACTTCTGAAGACACACACATGAGAGAAAAAAAATCATCTACATGAAGGAAAAGAAAACAAGTGGACCACTTGGAAGGTGAGTTCAAAAAGATAAAACCCTCCAACTTCAATAGAGAAACAAGTATTGGTGAGGAAGTTGAATAATGGTTGTTAAACATTAAGAAATACTTTTAGATTTATAATTACTCTAGTAATATAAAACTTAAAAGGTAAATCTAGTATATGGTGGAAAGACCTAAATCTATCAAAAGGATTGAAGGAAAAACGAATGGAATGGTTATAATTCAAAAAGTATTTCAATAAGAAGTACTTATCAGAACGTTATTATGAAGAAAAACTAAATAATTTTATGAATTGTGACTAGGAAAAATGGCTATGGACGATCTAATAAATAAATTCCTAGATCTATTGATGTTTGTGCCTTACATAAAAAAAGATAAGGTAGAGATACAAAGGTTCTTAAGGTGTATACCACAGTATTATAAGGACATAATTGAATTTGATAATATTAATTATTTAAATGACGTGTTTAGTAAGGATTGAATGTGGTATGAACAATACAAACAGAGATATGAAATTCCCAAGGAATGGAAAGATAAGAAACATGAAAAAATGAATCAGCGTAAGAAATGTTTCCAACCAACCCCTTTACGTAACATGGATAAATGATTTCAAATGAAGGACTATCACTCTAATACGTAGAATACTCAAGGCGAAAATAAACCAGTTAATCTGGGATTCAAGAATGTAGGGGAAAACCCCAGAGAAATATTGAATTTTTGGGAGTGTGGAGAACCCCACCTGTAGAGAAATTGTCCATGCTTAAACCCATCAAGAAGGACTTCAGTCTAGAATCTTAAAGAGGCTTCAACAGTTGGAGACATTGGCAGAAGCGTGCATAATATCAATGCACCTCTGGATGGCAGACACGCAGATAATCAATCAACTATTGTGGAAGTTGAAGGTAAAATTCATTTCAATAATGTTGCTATACTAATTGACCCAAGATCTAGTCTGAGTTATATTAATCGAGATTTAGTAGAATAGAACAAGTTAAAGAAGGTAAAACATGCTAAATCTTGGTTAGTACAACGCGAAACGTGGACCGAAAGAAAGGTTACATAATTTATTTTTGATTGTGAACTCAGTATAAATGGTCGAAGTACAAAGTTAAATATGAATGTGTTTCCTTTAGGGTCTTATGATATAATTATCAGTATGGACTGGTTAAAAAAACATAAAGTGATATTAAATTGTTATGAAAAATCATTTGTGTAAAAAGATGAAAATAATACAGCCAGAACAATACAAGGAGTGAGAAAACTAGTTTCTATTAGGAAAATATCAACAATGCAATTTAATAAATGTATTAATAAGGGTTGCAAAGTATCTATTGTTCAAGTAACAATTCTCTTAAAGAAAGAAATCAAACCAAGTTGGGAAGACTTTGTGTTTCTACATGGGTTCATAGATGTATTCGTGGTAGAAATATCAGAACTATCTCCAAGGAGAGAGATATTTCTCTATCGATCTACTACTTGAATCTACACCGGTGTCCAAGGCACCTTATATCCTGAACTAACAGAACTAAGAATTTAGGTACAAGAACTGTTAGACAAAGAATATATCAGACCAAGTGTTTCACCTTGGGGAGCACCAGTTGTGTTGGTTAACAAAAAGATGGAACGTTGAGACTGTGTATTGATTATTGTCAATTGAATAAAATGATGATTAAAAATAATTACCCTTTACCTAGAATCAACGATCTCTTTGACCATATTGGAGGAGAAAAAATATTATCTAATCTATATTTGAGGTCTCGTTATGGCCAAATCATGATAAAAGATAAAGACATAAACAAAACAACATTTAGAACACGTTATGGACACTATGAATTTTTAGTGATTCCATTTGGACTTACTAATGCACCAAAAAATTTTATGGGCTTGTGTTGGCCCTTGATCAAGTTTTGAGGAAAAATTGGTCGTGTTTGACCATTTTTGGGACTTCAATAGGCTGGTCGAGGATGGAGCACCCACGCGGAGCTAAGATTGTGGGATCTCAACTCTTTTGCAGACTTTTTAGGATTTTAGGGTTTATGTAATGGGTATGGGATGTCGTCCCATGGGTTTACCCATGTTTAGGCATTTTTGTAATGTATAAATAAGTAGATAGGACTTAGAGCGAAGTATCTCTAAACTGGCTTCATAAAAGAATATGTAAAGAGTGCTCGATAAGTGTTGTATTGAGTTTTTATGGCTCGGTGCAAGTAATTGTAAGAGGCTTTGTGCATAGACTGTGTAAGGCTTTGTGATAATAAGGATTTGGCTCTATGCCTTAACCTGATTTTTGGAAGGAGGATGCGATGGGATACGCGCAGATCTTTTGTCCTCTGTGGAGTTGCGCTCTGTGGCTTTGTGCACACAAGACGAAGAATGTAGAAGGATTGAATATTAATAAAGAAGAGAGGAATAATTTGGTGGATGTAGCCCCACAGTGGGGTGAACCACATATATCATGTGTTCTAATGTGCTTTGTGCTCTGACAAAGGTAATATAGTGGAATTTTTTTCTTTGAAAGTATGAATCTAGGTATGTTTGATAGATTTTGTTCTAGTCTGAAATCTAGTGCACGGTTAGAAGAAATATTCGATCACAATAGATTTGATAGAGATAGTGAAAGATATTTTATTCCTATGCATCGAAATAATTTTTGGACTAACAAGTGGATGCAGGAACCTAGAAATATTTTTTGCAAATTACAGGTCCATCACTATGATCCCAGTGCGCAGTACATGCAAGGTTGGGGATCATTTAAAAGAAAGAGAGCATTGACATTGTGTTATAATTGCAGAATATCAGGAAATCTTGCTAAGGAATGCCATGGTGTAGGTCCTATTTGTCTCTGTTGTAAATCTATTGGCCATGAAGTTGAGGATTTCCCTAGAATGACTGCCAAAGTTGAAAAGATGAACATGAGACTAGAAAACTATGAAGAAGGTCAAGGGACTATGGATATGTTAGAGAACCTGAAAGAGTCAGAGACTATGTTATTACAACTGAAAGAGACATTGAATTATCACATAGACATCAGTTTACCAGAGATTATAAAAGAGAATTGATTGCATACTGCGCCGTGTTGTCTAGATCTTGTCGTCCGTTTGATTACCTTGTCTTTTTGTTCTCCTTGATTACAAGTGTGAATGTCGGGTGAGCATAGAACGCTAGAGAAGTATGTGGAGGATATTCTGATAGATCTCATGGTTGGGAAAGTCATGTCTGTAGGAATATAGGCATCGTTGACTGGAGAATTACAAGAATTCCCATCGACTAGATGAAATTCTAGTCACGCTGCTAAGAAACAAAGAAAAAACTATGATGATATGGCTAACATGAAGGAGATCCCATCGGTATTTCTATACTAAATCCTACCTTTTACTGGCGCGGTTAACCGCGACAATGTCCTGGTTGATTTTGAATACATGTTGATCATTTCATACCTATCGAAGGGGATACATGCAGTTGGACACCAGTTGGGTCTGATCCCATCTCTCAAGATCAGTGACTTCAACGTCGAATACCAGAATAAATATGCGATGTTCATGCCACATAGATATTTTATGAAGATGACTCAGAAGAAGCCCAAGGTATTTCCCTAACTGTGGATTAAGGAGACCGCGCGATCCACAATCTCGAACATGATAAAGATCCCCCACTTCGGTCGACATCAAGAGGTTAACTCTTGCATTAAACTCCTCCTATCATGCTATCATGGAGGCTATCTTTTGTTATATAGGCACATCAATATGGATTCGGTGTTGATCAACTTGATCACAGGACTAAGCATGTAGGGTGCGGACCCTCACCAGTTCTACCCAGGGAAGACGTTAGATGGCTTCTTGGCACAACGTATAAAAGAAGACTATGGCGATGTAGAGAAGGGGAAGAGAGGCTACAAGGTATCCGCAACGTACCCACCATTCGTCACAACGATGATCCTCATATAAAAAGTGAAAAATCCTTTTTTTTATTTTTTAAAGTGTGTGCACGTGTACAAGGGAAACCAACATATTCGACTCTACATCGCCACACGATGACGAATAAGACACAACCATGACAAAAATAACAAGACAACCTAAGAGGCACAACTAGTAAATGCATGCATCAATGATGATCAATCGACAATAAGTAAGACTAACTACCCATAATGTCCTACCCTGCAATGGTTAGGACCTCCAAGACACATAAGAAACGCTCAAGCCCAGGTTCCCATCGATTTTAACCATTTAAGGTCTCAGGGTTGGCCACTGTTCTAAGGAACATGGAGGTGTCTACATCCTGCCCGACACAAGAAGACCAAGCAATACAATGATTTCAACCAAGTACAACAATAATCAATAAATAACCATGATCACTATAGAAAATGAAAACCTGAATGGGCTCCGACAACAACCAACATCATTAGGACAAGGCATTATCCACGAATCAATTAGCATCACTTATCGATTAGTTACTCCCTAAAATTTTAGTAGTTCATGATTTGCCCGGTCTACCCCTAAAAATAAAGTAAAATCAATTGATTGAAATTCCCATTACCCAATGACTGAATGTAATTAGTTCCAAAGCCATGCATTTTATATGTGTACAAAATCGACAACACTCAACCACATTCCCACAATGATATCAACAATATCTCCTTTAAATAACCTTGCAAAATAAATATCAATCACCTTCTATCTTGGAAATACATTAAGCTATAATATAGAATCTATAAAGACTAAATATAAAAGAAAATAAGAAATGGATAATACATCATCACCGAATTACAATAACATTAACCTTTATTTTATGTATGTGGAATTATACACTCTACAGACATTCAACCACACTTCCATAAAATGATATCAACAATATCTCTTTTTAACTAACCTTGCAATTAAATATTGCTTACCTTACGTCTGGTATGTTTCCCATGTATCAATTACTTTAACATAATAACAAATCATTTCATATTACAATGATACATAAAATAACCAACACCTTACATCTGGAATGCTATCTATGACAAATACATTAACCTAACCATTAAACGATAGCCACATCCACATTAACCGTCCATAATCATTAGCAATAACATCATCGCTCCATCACATTACCATTATCATAAACAAATGACATTGACATTAACTTTTACCAGGAGCATTAATAATAAGAATTACATTACATTGATTAATACCCTAAAACCATATTAATATTCACATCTTTTTCATAATTAAACTGTTAAGAGTCTGGAGCACAGTGTAGTGCGTAAGAGATACTCCCAACTGTTGGTAATCGAGCATGTATAAAATTGTCTAAACAAAGAGGGTTCTAAACGTTGTCGAGCTAAATGGCTGCCAGACACACAGTCGAGGTCACGAAGCCTGGACTGGACCAAGTAAAAATTAAAAAGGGTGGCTCTCTGTTTTATGATAAAAACTCGTTGCCCAGCAAGATCGTTGTCACTAAAACAATGAACTAAAACACAGAATTACTAAGACAATGTGGATCTCACCACTCGCCTCAATAGAAGTCCAAGCCAGCTGCTACACCCAACACTCTAATGCTAAAATCAGTGCATTTCAGCACTGTAGTGAAACAACTCCCAATCAGACGCGCCCGTCAGAAGAAACCTTTGGTTAACTAATCAAGGCAAAGGAAGGATGCCAGCACACAAGTTTCTTCTGAAAGTATCAGAGCCAGGTTTACAGGAACCAAATCGTCGAACAAGAAACCATCACGCACAAACATTGCAAAATTGCCATTGGTGTACGAAATTTTGCTGACATGCCCGGAAGGTAAATTCGTCGTTGCAATAACTTCATAGCATGCAGTGGCTATCTGGGATATGTTATAACAATTGCTTACTATCAAGGGAGGCCATGACCAAAAAACACGCTAAACTTACCACAGGACTTCTTCGCAAACACACGGTGAGGGTTATCCCTGGTATTATACATAGTAATACCCACCGTAACCTACTGCAATAACACACAGAAATTTTCATAGAAACCACACCCTGTCTACCAGTGTTAACTCACATTTAATGTTTTTACACTGCAACTAAAACATGCAGTAATACTAGAACTACGAATTTCACCACATCTGTGCGTATACAACTCCAATTCCTAAAAGATAGGAGCCTAAGGCAGTAAAGGCGAAGACAATACTACCCTCTGAAAAGGCTCGGTGCTAAACTAGATGCAAGCAACAGTCTACACAGTGCGTAGAGGGAGGATGTATCCATCATTTTCAAACGGGATACTTTACACATAAGGCAAAGGTGGAATTACCTGATTTGGACACTATTGTAGGGGCGAAGTTAGGCCACCTCAACTAGTTCCAGAGGTAAATATTTCAAGAAATAACCACAGTGGTCGGAGCTAAGTTGGGAGACATGAATACAGTTGCAGAGGTGGACTATTCAAGGGTTTTAAAGTGGAGCAGAGGCAAACATACGTGGTTTCCATCCATTTTGCAGGGGCGTAAACAAATGTAAATTAAACGATTCACTTCAAGCTCAAAAGGGTTACAATTCTCTTCATGGTCTAAAATTAAACTTACATTACGTACAATCTTAAACATAAAATTTTGTTATACCATATTACAGTACATGAATTCAGAACACAAAAATACAATCCAGATATGTAAAATTCAACCAAAATTTTAGACCAGTAACTACAAGAATTGATTCGGCAATAACTTCCATCATAAATTCCAGAAAGCTGAAGGAATGATTTCAAATTTTTTCTTTATCTATTTAATTATCAGAGGTATATAGCTTTATTGAAATAATAAGTAGCAACAGTCGAAAATTTTATTATCAAGAGGGTTTTCCAAATCTTGTTAGTTGTAATTCATACTCAGAAACCTATAGGGTATCTAATTCTATAGGATAGCATCAATGAGACTGTATCGCATGAGAAAAATCGCCGAGTAGAAAAATAAAACAGCCATTAAATCCAATTACAACCAATATTCTCATACCAGCATAGATCATAATGCATCCTATTCTACCAAACTAAAAAAACCATATCGTTGCCTTAAATCCCGCCTTGAATGATGACCACGAGCTCCATGTTTCTCTTGCTTCGTGCCTCTCCCACTCGTCGACCGTCGAGACTACACCGGTACCTCCCAGCTAATCGCTAGGGGTATTCTGCTTCCCCCTTAGCCCTCCGAGCTGCAAAGGGGCCACACACTATCTAGATGGTACGTCTAGCTTCTCTGCTTGCCTCACAAGGCCGAGCTAGCACTCCTATCTGAGATGGAAAATCCCAACTCTCCACAAGTAATCAGTGAAGTCACAATTCCGGTAGTGTAACGTTACCCTAACAACCGATCCCTTTCTTCCTCTTCTTCCCTTTCTTTTATAGAGTTTTAGAACCTCCAACTTTCCCTAAATCACATTTAAATTTTGTTTTAATAAAAATATTCTAAATATTCTCCTTCGCACAAGTGTCGTCCATCCCCCTCTTTCCTCCAATAATTATTTTCTTT
>JASDQU010309525.1:68333-84835 GCA_032191745.1 Picea mariana
TAGGGTCTTTTTCTTAAGGTTAAACAAAATTTTACCCTAGAGAAGTTTTAGACTTAGATTTAGATTATGAACGGAGCGACAATTATTTAGGGAAGTTGTTTAAGAATTTCTTAAAGTGTTAAAAGTCTTAGGGCCATCTAGGTTTGTTCCTTCATCAACATCAATGCAACGTTCCCTTCAGGACACACCACATGCTCCAAGGGTTTCGTTCGTCTCGTTTGTTTCTTTTGTGAAACGTACTCTTCAGGATGCACCACGTGCTCCAAGGGTGTCACTCTCCTCTTGTGTTTCTTTTGCATGACGTGCCTTTCAGGATGCACCACGTGCTCCAAGGGTGCCACTCGCAAACTTGACTGATTGGTAGACATCAATAACCCCTGGAGTCAACACTCCGCCAAGTGAACTTGTGGGAGACTAAGGGTTTCTAAGGAATAAGGCCCCTGCCTTATTACGCACCCCTTAGAGCGATCGTGAGTGACTTTCGCAGTCTACCCTCACGACATTGTGGATCCTCTCGAACTAGGTAATCGTTAACCTACAGTTTGAGCCACGACGAGAATGCTAGTAGGCTGTGGCAGGGCTGTTGTCCACTCCTCTCCCTCAACCTCTCTGGAACTCGTGTGTGGCCCCTTTAATCCATATGTGAGTCTGGTTGGCAAGATATCATCAACCTGGATCATCAACAATCGTGTCAGAACATGTCCACATAATATCATCAATCAATGAAATATCATAGTAAATAAATCAACCCAAATAGCACGCTCCCTGACTCAATCCGGAGTCCAAGGGGTTCCATCGATGCCTCTGTTTCCTCAAGGTCCAAAACCTTGTACACTCAATAAAAATGATTCAATAGCACCTGTCTATGTGAAAGCAGTAAAACATCATGTCATCTATCATAACGCATCATAATCAAGGACAAGAGTTTTAATATCATAATAGTTCAGATCACTTGCAAGCAAGTGTCCTCAAAGAATAAGTTTTCTCAGTGCGCCAGAGTGGGATGTTACAGTATCCTCCATCCAAGATGGCACAGTGCACCTTGCTTTCCAACTAATCGCTAGCAAGCGCATCAGAAAGAACGGGCTAACACAATCACAGGGTCCGTAGTGGACCTCACAGGGAAGTGCATAAAAGACATGTAGATGAACTGGGCGAGCTACCTCGTCAACGCACTAGAAAAGGACTGTCACGAAGCAAAAGATCAAAGGTATGGGTTTCACTTTAGTTCTCTATTGGCATGGATCACATTTGTCGCTTGGAGAATGCTAGAAGTAGAAGCCTTCCCAGAATTTGAGCCATCGAAGCCGTTGGTTGCAAGGTTCTCCACCTTGTTGTACACGAATGATATGGTGAAGCAGTGGTAGTCAAATGTCGTCTTTCATACTTACTACCTACTGTTGAAGCATGCCATTGAATAATTCCCCCGATTGACACCGAATACACTCCATCAATAGAGATTGTTCATGAAGTTCCACATAGACCAACACTGCATATACATCATCACATACAGGGATGAAAGTAAGGAGGAGTTGCAGTCTTACTATAAGTTGACTGAGGAATACATGGAAGAGATAACTAAGGAATGTCGAGCAGAATTCCTTGTACCTGTGGAAGATGTCAAAATATCCGACCCCAACATCATGATAAGTCCTTTTGTCACCCAGACTGAGTATGATTGACATAGTAGTGCAAAGAAAAAGAATAAAAAGGAGGAAGTGTGGGACATAGAAAGTGAAGAGAATGACAATGTATTAGAGGAAATTGTGCCTGACTGACCTATAGGAGGAGGAGGAGACAAAGTAAACCAAGAGGAAGGAGGGGAAGAAGGAGACAAGAAATAAAAAGGAAAAGTGACATCGTCAAAGGATCCCCTTATAGAGGCTGAGACATCAAAGAAAAGGAAGGTTTCTTTGTAGAAACCTTGAAAATGGTAGAAGAACAGAGCCAATAAGCATCAGTCATAGAATGTGCTCACAGGGGACGATGTCAAGCTCATCATCATAGTTGTAGAAGATGCTTCATAGGATATCCTTCAAATACATGAAGTGAAGCAAGAAACATTGTATGACAGAATAAAGAAGGAGCTCAAAGACATCCAACAAGCTATCCATTCAAGCCGCACAGTGCCTACTGCACCATCTTCAACAAAGAGTGTAGAATTGGGGGATGAGCCCACCCAATTACGAAGGCTAGCAAATGCAACGAAATCTTGACTTCATCAATTCCAAGAAGAAAAGGAATAGGCCAAAAAGACATTAAAGAAAGAAAAGGAGAAGGTCCTAGAGAAACTTCAAATTGCACAAAAGGAGAAAAATGAAATTCAGGTGAAGTTCGAGCAGAAGAATGCGAAGATATAGGAAGAAAAAGACCAACTGCTCACATAGAAGATTGCGATAAAGGAGGAAGTGACTAAAGAAGTTCTCTCTGTGACTGGCTTGGCACAAGAGGAAGAAGAGTCATCCGATATACAAGTGGGGAAGCTCGTTGAGGCCATTCAACAACTCTAAGCAAGAGTAATGGAGCAATAAATCCAAACAGTGCCGAGCACTCCGCAATAAGTGCACGATCAGAGGGAAGAAACTGTCAAGAACACAGTAGAAAGAATTAAGGCACTTTCCTCAAAGTGTAAGAAAATAAGTGATTGAAGTGAACATACCTACGGACGCCTTGCAGAAGATACAGAGATGAAGAAACTGGAGGCACAAATCCAAGAGGCGAAATAATAGATGTCCACCATGCAAGCATAGATGAATTTTCTTACTACAGTTGATAAGATGAAGAGGTTGCATGAGCAGTGCGCAGTCCAACAGTAGGTTACTTCCATCCAAAGAAAGGTTATGGAAGTGACACAAAGACTCCAGTCGGTGCAGGACAAATCATGTATGATTTTTGAATAAGTTGACAGAAAAGCCTCATAGCTAGACCAACTAGTTGCAATAGTGGAACAATGCCTAGAAGGGTTTGTCACCGCACTATTCATTTAGGATTTATCCATGCAAGAGGCTCTAATGAAGCAACAAGTCAAGGTAGCTCAAGCTAAGCTCAAAGCCTTTGAATAAACCCTTCCCAGATCTAAGTGACTCAGGATGAGTCACAGGTGAGTGTTGGGGGCATGTTGGCCCTTGACCAAGTTTTGAGGAAACATTGATCGTGTTTGACCATTTTTGGGACTTCAACACGATAGTCGAAGATGGAGCACCTAGGCAGAGTTGAGATCGTGTGATATCACCTATTTTGGAGACCTTTTGGGATTTTAGGGTTTGTGTAACAGGTATGGGATGTCGACCCATGGGTTTACCCATGTTTATGCCTTTTTGTAATGTATAAATAACTAGATAGGACTTAGATAAAAGTCTGTCTAATATGGATTCGTGAAAGAATATGTAAAGGGTGCTAGATAAGTGTTGTATTGAGTTGTTCTGGCTCAATGCAAGTACTTTTAAGAGGCTTTGTGAACAAAATGTGTAAGGATTTGTGATAATAAGGAGTTGGCTCTATGCCTTGACCTAATTTTTGGAAGGAGGAACTTGCGGGCTACGCACAGATCGCCTATCCTCTGCAGAGTTTCCCTCTATGGATTTGTGCGTAGGAGCCGAAGAATGTAGAAATATTAAAGATTAAAAGAGAAGATAAGAAGAAATTAGTGGACACAGCCCTACACTAGGGTGAACCATGTATATCATGTGTTCTGATGTTCTTTGTGCAATATTGTTCATGTTGTTTATGTGTTTATCTTCTTATTGCACTGGTCTTGCTATATGATAGATAGACCTATGGATGATTAGTGATTTATGATATTTGATTGTTAGATCTAAGTAAATGCTATGTGTTAGGTGATCGGAAGTACTTGATCTTGGTTGTGACTGCATTGATATATAATTAGGGTTTAATATGTGATGTGAACGACAATTATGAACTAATGCATATTGATTGGATAAGTGCTCTGTTAAGTGTTGTAATCATAGATCTGTGTCCCAGCTAGGTTGTAGACACCTGAGTCTTGCAACCCCACCCGCCTCTACCTCGGGTGAGACTTCATCGGCTTCGTAGGTGTTGTTGAAAGGGTCAGTAGTTAGGGTATTGTTGGTGTGCTGCTGAAGCGCTGAATCCTGGACCTTCCCATGTGCCAATAGCTAGATGAATAGTGTAATATCCTCAAATTTTAGAATATTAAATTCTAAGTGAAATTTGAAATAAATTTCCATTTTTTGAAAATTCGGATTTGGAAATTATTTTCCATTTATGGAAAATCAAAATTTGGAATTTTGATTGTTGTAATTAATTATTTGATGATTGTTGGGAAAATATTTTACTTGCCCAACTGTCCTCTTTATTTGACACATGTGAAAGACAACCTTTTAATAAATTAAATGTTGGAAGACAAATGGAACAACCAGGTTAAAAATAGCTGACCATGACACCATGAATGGGGAACAAGTTTGAGTTACATCAAGGCTTATTTTTATAAGTGTAAAATGTGTAAATTGACTACTAGCAGCCCCTAAAAATCAGGGATTTGTAAAGATGAAAATTTCCCAAGGAGGGAAGGAAAGACCTAGGCACAAGGATGCATATAAAAACAACATATGGTGGAGGCATGACGTTTCTTAGTATGTTGGGGAAAATAAACTATTTTTTGTTATGAGTATTGTTAATGTAAGGCAAATGAATTTATGATCTGTGGATGGTGACTATAGCTAAGGAGGATCATTTAGTTTTCCCTTATGGACTCATGGTCAGGCTAGGGGGTGAACATGGAAAGTGAATTTGGTTGTTCTGTTCTATGGTTGGGTGGAACGTGGTTGTTCCATTTGTGTTCCAACATCAAGTTTCATATATGTATCTCGGATTACCTTCCTTGTCAATGTTATGCTTATGACTTTTATTTGTTAGGAATATGATGGCTTAGTATAGTTAAAGGATACTGAATATATTGTTTATTTGAAATGTGATGGTGGTACATATATATTGGATTTCCATTTAAATCTATACATACACAATTACCATAGAGAATAGATAGAATGAATAACAGTCTGAATACCTTCTTCATTACCACATAAATATAATGATGAATTCAAAGTATATTGCAAAAGAAACCATTATATTCAATCGATCATTGTTCAAATATTACAGTTGGAGTACCATAGATCAAAGACACCACAACCTCTTGTATTTTAAATAGAGTTCTAAGAAGTATACACAAAATTTGTATGTAACCAAACTAATCCGCACATAGATCAGAACTCGAATACCTTTAGATCAATATGTTTCCTTCATCTGATTACCTCGACTTGCATAACCTGAAAAGTAAGTAAAATGAGGGTTTAGTAATTGTGCTAGCATTTTAATTCTGTGGAAATCAGACAACCGAATAAGACAAGGAAAAAACTTTGCTTGAGATTCAAATTAGATCAACGATTAGCGTTAACTTCGACCTTCAATGCTTCGGGTGATTTCTGATGTTAGAAACTAGTTTTCCCTAAAGTACATGCTCCCAAAGTGGTGTATTTTGTTGACGTCATTGCAAACTTGGCATTGGTTGAGTGGATGCCATGTCTCATTAGATTCGTGACTTACACGTACCTGAAATTCCATTTTCATATTAACACTTGTCATCATATGATTGTGCCACATTTCCTTGCTAACGTGGTCTGTTGACGTAGATATCCTATCATGGCACATATCCTCCTCCTGGATCTAACAATTGTGATCAATTCTAGATCAATGGTGTAGATTCATTTCAGCCTTTGGGAATTTGGGTTATCTGTTCCCAATTCTCAATTCTCTTAAAGTGAAATTCCCCAAATAAAAACTCGAGAAAATTGAATTCATCTAATGATCCATCTTTGACGCAGAAATCTCTGTGTGGTGGCACAAGGTAGCTAAACTTGGTGAAAAATTTAGTTAGATCAGAGTTGCATTAACTTTGATCATGATCTATCAATATCGATGGTCGGGAGGCATTGCAGAGATTGAAGTTATGCGGAAGATAATTCTACAGGGCAGTCCCGCAATCCAAACCATGGTTTCCCAGAAGGGGTATGTGTCAGTGTGGGGACAATTGCAGAACGATCGATGGATTACTCCAAAAGTGCTAACCCATGTCCCCACAGTTTGAAAAGTACTAAAGTTGATGTGACATTTTTAGTATTTATTAGTTCAAGAACGAAGACCATGGGCCCCAGTGGACGCGTGGTGCCTTATCCCAAGGTCCAGAGACTTAGTACTCTAGAGGAATTGTGTTGCAGTTGCATTGAGTCAAGAACTCCCAGAGGCCAAAGTTAATCTCGACCATTGATGGAGAGACGGTACGTGGAAACCAATACCACAAGTCAAAGACTAGGCACTCTAGAAGGTTTAATAGTATGGACAACCCAGAACATCTGAAGCCCAGAGTTCCATAATAAATCCCAACCGTTGGTTGTTGAGGAAGTCGTGGACCGTTGATCCACCCCATTGAGTCAAGAACTCCCAGAGGCCAAAGTTAATCTCGACCATTGATGGAGAGAGGGTACGTGGAAACCAATACCATAATTCAAAGACTAGGCACTCTAGAAGGTTTAATAGTATGGACAACCCAGAACATACGAAGCCCAGAGTTCCATAATAAATCCCAACCGTTAGTTGTTGAGGAAGTCGTGGACCGTTGATCCACCCCACTTCGCACAGTTCGCTAATTCGGTGTTCGGGAGAAATAAGGAAAAAAGTAGCAAGATCTTTTGAATCTTAAGTTATGGAGCCTCGAAGCTCTCAAGGCTTCGAATAAGCGCCTATCGGATAGCACTAGGTCACAGCCCATGGTCACATGAAATTGAGGGATGAAGTAAAAGGGATAGTGCCCAAAAACTGTTCTAAAGAAGGGAAAAGAGGTTAGGAAGGAAGCCCACAAGTTTCATCTGGTTCAAACCCCTTTATTGTTGAGTTATGTTACCAGTCGGGTAGGGTTTCTAACAATGTTGTTATGGTATCCATATGATAGCCTATATGATAAATGATATATATCGTTATGGTTAGTGTTATTGTTGAGGATAGTCTATATGACAGTCTATAGTTATAGTCTATATTATTTATCAGAGCTAGGAGAGTTATGTAGAAGTAGACAATATATGATTAATGATAGTCAATTACGCAATGTAACATGGATAACATATCTTGACATAGACATGGTGGTTATTCTAAGGGCCATGACAGTCCCGGTCGCACTTTTCTTCAATAACAAATAAGTGTATGATTCCAATCCAATAACGACGACAACTCTGATATGCATACGATAAAAGAATAAATATATATTTAAAATTGGATTATCTCTATGTCACAATCAATGTTGGAGATTCAAGGAGCTTTAATGTCCCCTAACAAAAAAAAATTATTTGGGAAATTTGGGGTACATTACAAATAGTATATTTGGCCAGTATTTGGATAAATTTGTACTGATTTTTATGGATGATATTTTAGTTTATTCCAAAAACTAAAGAAGAAAATGAAGAGAATATGAAAATTGTATTACAAACTTTAAGAGAACATAAGTTGTATGCTAAGTTTGATGAGTGTGATTTCTACCAAAGAAAGATACAATATTTAGGGCATGTAATATCATAAGATGGTATTGCAGTAGACCCACAAAAGAGTAAATCCATTATGGAATGGCCTATTCCTAAATATGTAGCAGACGTAAGGTCATTTATGGGGATTACCGGCTATTACTATAGGTTTATCGAAGGGATTTCTAGAATTTCCTATCCAATTACATCGCTATAGAAAAAGGGAATAAAATTTAATTGGTCACAAAAATGCCAAGACAGTTTTGATGAACTAAAGGGATTGTTAACTACAACACCTATCCTAAAGGTAGAATATCAAGATAAAGACTTTACAATTTGTGTGGATGCAAGTAAACATGGATTATCATGTGTTCTAACACAAGATGGACAAGTCATCTGTTATGTATCATGCAAATTGAAAGAACATGAACGAAACTATGTAACTCATGATCTAGAATTAATAGTTGTGATTCATGCATTAAAAATGTGGCGGCATTATCTATTGGGGAGAAAATGTTTGTTACTAACTGATAACAATAGTGTAAAACATTTTTTCAGTCGACAGGATCTCAATGCAAGACAAGCGAGATGGATGGACTTTTTAATTGAGTTCGATTTTGAAGTACGAAACATCAAGGGTAAAGAAAATAAACACACAGATGTACTAAGTCGAAGGACTGATGGGATTTATGAAGTAATTATCAACAAGGTAGAAAATGATATTGAGGATAGGATAAAATATGCAAGAAAAAATGATGAAAATTACATCAAAACAATAGAACAATTGCAAGGAAATGCAAAAAATCTGCACAAAACAGATTTCAGTATGGATAAAAATAGATTGTTAACGTTCAAATACATGTTATATGTACCTAACTCTACTGAATTAAATATGATAATTCTTGATGAATTTCATGAAAAGCCATATTCTGGTCATACAGGATACCAGAAAAGGATAACAACCTTTAGGAAACCGTTTTATTGGCCTAACATAAAAAATGAAAAAGATGAATACTTGTCTAAATGTTTATATTGTCAATAGGTAAAAGTTGAACATCAACATCCAACAGGTCTGTTACAACCTTTTCCTATACCCGAATGGAAATGTGAAATTATTTCAATGGAATTCATCACAGGTTTTCCTAAGACTCAACAACAAAATGACTTGATTCTAGTAGTAATTAATAATATAAGTAAGTATACACATTTCATACCTTTGAAATATACTTACAAAGTGATTAACGTCATTAGAATTTTTATGAAATAAATTTTTAGATTGCATGGAATTCCTAAGATGGAGATTTTAGATAGAGATGTCAAGTTTACATCCAATTTTTGGAAAAAATTGTTTGCAGGTTTGGGTAATAATTTGAATTTCAACACAATTTACCATCCACAAACGGATGGACAATTTAAATGAACGAACCGAATTATAAAAGACATGTTACAAATGTATGTAAGAACAAAACCAACTAAGTGGGAAGAATATCTGCACTTATTTGAGTTCGCATAGAATAATGGGTATCAGGCATCAACTAAGATGAGTCCCTTCAAAGTGTTATACCTAAGGAAATGCACAACCTCGATCAGTTGGGATATTACAATTGAAAGGATTATGGTTGGACCATAAACGTTCCAATAAATGGAGAAAATAGTAAAAAACGTACAAGAGAACTTGAAGGAGGCACACGATCGACATAAAATATATGCATACCTAGAAAGGGGACATCAGGAATTCAATACTGGGGAACATTTATATATAAAAGTCAAAGAAAGAAGAAGCTCCCTAAAGATAGAAAATTGTTCCAAATTGGCACCAAGGTTTTGTGGTCCTTTCAAGATTTTAACTCGAATGAGACTAGTGGTGTGTCAACTGGCACTTACTACAAATTTGACAGTTCATAATGTTTTTCATGTTTCATTATTGAAAAGATATATTCATGATCCTAATCACGTCATTGATTGGAACATGGTGAAGGTGGAACCATAAGATGATTTCCAAGAGGAACCTCTATTCACTCTGGATAGCCAGGTAAAAGTGCAATGGAAGCACTTTAGTCCTGAGGAGGCCACTTGGGAATTGGAAGAAGATATGTTGAAATCTTATCCAATTCTATTATGAGAGAGGATTGAACACTCAGTAAAGTGTTGTACTTAAGGGGGAGAGGATGTGATATCCTCAAATTCTTAGAAAATAAATTCCAAGTTGAATTTAGAAATAAATTTCCATTTATGGAAATTCGAATTGAGAAAAAAAATTCTTCTAAATTTCCATTTACAGAAATTCGAATTTAGAAACAAATTTCCATTTATGGAAAATCTGAATTTAGAATTTTGGGATATGTAATTATTATTTTTATGGTTGTTGGGTAAAGGTTTGACTTTCCCAACTGTCCTCTTTTGATGAACACATGTATGAGACAAACTTTTTAATAAATTAAATGTTGGCAGACAAACAGAACAACGAGTCTAAAAATTATTGAATATTACTCCATGAGTGGGGAACAAGTTTGAGTTAACTCAGAGCTGATTTTTGCAAGTGTCGAAAACTGAATTATGTCACTAACAACCCCTAAAAATTAGGAATTTGTAAAGTTGTGAATTTCCCCAATGAGGGAAATGAATGGAAATTCCAAGAAACAAGGTAAATACGACATATGTGGGAGGCATGACACTGCTTAGTATGTTGGGGAATGAGAACCATTTTTTTTGTTATGAGTACATGTGGTGCAAGGAAAAAAAAATTATGAACTGTGGAAAGTGACAGTGGCTCAGTGACTCAATTTTTCCTTATGGAGTCATGGTCACGCTACGGGGTGATGCTAAGTTTTATATTCCATATATATATATATATTGTGGATATTTTATGGTTGATGCTAAGTTTTATATTCCATATATATAAATCAGAATTTATTTAAGTTGATTGTGTAGTTGATTTAGATTCATGGATTTCCATTGTGTAAGAGTATTTGTAGTAACGTTTTTTGAAGTGTTATAGTTTAATGTGTGTGTGTAACTTTTTAAATATGCATATTGTCCATCATAGACTTATTTCTTTGATCGCTATTCATTACTGTAAAAAATAAACATACTTCATAATGAAACAAGTATAAATGGACTGTAATGAAATTTCTACTATTATCTGAGTATAGGTGTCTGAGTATAGGTGGAAAAGAATAAAAGTAATAGATGCATTATCTTTATTTATTAACATAGAAAGATATACGATACAGTAGATCTCAAGATGTTTGAAAAAATACATTCGTTGACCAAATACTACATATGGGGTTTCCATAGACCGATGAAATCCATAACTAGTTTAAAGAGAGATTTAAAAGAGTCTACATAAAACTGTCTGTAACTTAAGTGAATGCACACATGGACCGGTGAAGGAAAAACATGGAACCCGAATACCTTTCGGTGGCAGGACGCTTCTTTCCCTGAGAGTAATGTTATTTCGAACCTACAAGAAAAATAATTTGAAGGTATTAGTAACTTTACTAGTGTTCAAGTAATTAAATAATGAGATAATTAAAATAATTCAAAGGCGCAACTTATCTTGGAGCCATCGTGAATATTAGATTGTCTTTGTTTCCCCTTGTGAAGTAGTCGATCCACGACTGAGGAGGAGGAGTGGGTTCATAACCATCTGATGGATTTCCTCGCAAGAAAAGGAAGTACCCATCATCAAAATATATCCAGGCATAAAATTGTGAATTTAAAGAAAGGAAAATTACTTCGTCATTCCTGTACATGTCTTTAGAATATGAAATATAGAGAACATTTATAAACAAGAAGTACAAATTGTAATTAAAGAGAAGAAAATTGAAATAATAATTTAACAGGGAGGTAGCGACAAGAAGAAATAAAATGATACCAGTTTATCATCGAAATAGTCCTTGTACAGAGTAATCATAAAAAATAATTACTTAGCAGTAGTTACCAAACCCTGTATAGAGGACCAAAGGAATGTAAGTAATTGACTTTGGTGAAGTTAACAATTAAACAAAGCTACCAATTAATTTTTCGTAACACAGATGGAATTCCTACAAGGATAATGATCACAGTGAAAAATAATTAAATTAATAAGTAATTACAGAGGTGCACACGATGTGATCTGGCTATATATGGATAATATTCACAGTAAGGAAAGTGTTAAATCGAGAAGTAATTTCAGAGATGCAAGGATGAGATATGAGTACATGATTACTTTAAGAACCTAATGAGTTTGTTAAGGTTTATTAATACAAAAACATATTATCCAAATCCCTTCTAAACATTGTATCATGCATACAACCGAAGATATTGTGAATGAGGGAGAATCTAGGTAACAACAAGTAATAAAAAAGAAAACCATTTTGTTGTATTACAGAGTTCGAATTCTTTCGTGTTTCAAGAAAATGTATTCAAGCAATCCTTAATTCATAGACACAAAATGTTATTTTTAGCAGACGAGCTAGCAAGCACAGGTCGTTGTCGAGGTGGTCGTAATGCTTCAACAGTGACATAGCAATATTCTTCCCAGATAGAGAAATATTTTAACCATTGAATACATACAGAGGAACAATGATTGCTACAAATAGATAGAGTTTGAATAACAATTTAACCATACAAAATTTAAATAGTCAATCCAGTATCAAATGTAATAAGCACAACGGATTCACAAGTTACCTCCAAGTCCTGGAATAACAAAGAACAACACCAAATGTTTTTGGGAAATGACTTTCATCCAGGGACTTCACTTTTTAAGTCTCAAGGATGATCATTATGTTGCACATAACCTTTCGGACAAATGTTCACAGGGTGTAATGACCTTTGTTCAACCTAAATCCAAAATGATTAGAAGAAACAAAAATGGTTTAGTTTATGGTAGCATTTTCTAATAAAGTTGGACCACGGTTGTGATTGGGGAGAAAACTAGAAGTGTACAGGATAAAGAATAAAACAAAGTAACCCTTACTCTTGAAATCAAACCCAACTGAAAAGATTAAAGATTAAATTATTAAAAAATGGACAATTGAAGCCTTTATCACAGAGGAAACTGGAACAAAATGTGTACAGAGGTGTAAATATCGTGTGGTTTCAACCATAAATAAATAAAACAAAAACATGAGGAATGTGATATAGAACCACAAAGAACACATTGCACCAGAGAATGCATTAGACAGAGAATACATTGCACCAGAGAACGTATTACATAGAGAATACTTGTTGCACAGAGAATGCATGGCACTAGAAACCCCTTACAATTTTTTTTAGAACTTTCATTTACCTACCTGTGGTTATGGAGGATCCCTCCGAACGCATATTTACCTCCATTCTTCACCAGGGCTGAGCACTACCAAGAAACGCAAGTCGCGAAGAGTAACACGGTGAACGAGAAAATGAAAATGAGACCAAGGGCCAACCACGAGGGGCGTAAAGACACCTCATGCCTCTCACTCATGGGAAAGAGCGACTCGTATGCTATCCATACTACGACCATGTGATTAAACTGAAATGGAGAGTCCACCTTGGATGGGTTCATGTAGTGTTAGTACACAATGTACTGGTAGGTTCTATCACCATTAATGGACCTGCTATGACTTGAATGCCTACACAATATAATGACCTAGGCTTTGTTATGACTTGGCATCAACCTCATTATGAGTCTCAAACCTATTTAATGTTCTGTAGTATGTGCATAATCATAGTTCGGGTGGAGATAGGTTTATTATATATGCACATGGTTTGAACCTTGTATTAATAGGTGCATGATATCTATCATTTACATTTTAGTTGTTACATTAGCATGGTGTCGTATCACATGGGTATGTTGGTAACCCCATCGCTCCTATACCATGGACATTTACAATTATGTCTACTAGCTTAACAATGTAAATAAAGGTATGTCTTTAATAATTTAGAAGCATGACATAGCTTATAATAACCTAGGATATGATCCAGTCCACCAAAACACTATGGATTAGTTTATTGGTATATAACCATAAGTTATATAATGATTTTAACTCTCCTTCTAACTTAGGATGGAGATTCTAGTGGAGTGAAATATATATATATATATATATATATATATATATATATATATATATATATAAAAGAGTGGGATAAATGTATAAGAAGATATCTTGATGTGTTATGAACCAATTTTGGATTGATAGTAGACTTTAGTCTCCCTGATAAAAAAAAATTTTTTCAGTGAAATTTGGGGTACATTACAAAAGAAGGTAAAAATGATATAGAAAATTTTCCTATATTACAAGAGTTTCAATATGTATTCCACGAAGAGATCCCAGGAATACCTCCTAAATGTGAGATATATTTCTCTATGGATTTAGTATCACTCTCAAAATATCCATATCGAATGAATATCCTAGAACTAAATGAACTAAAATGTCAAATTCAAGAATGATTAGACAAGAAGTATATCCAACCAAGTTTATCCCCTTGGGGAGCACATGTACTTTTTGTAAAGAAGAAGGATGGAAGCTTAAGTTTATGCATAAATTATTGACAACTTAATGAAATAAAAATTAAAAATAGATATCTTTTACCTCGCATTGATGATCTGTTTGATCAAGTGCATGGGGAAATGATATTTTCAAAGATCGATTTGTGATCACGATATCATCAAGTAAGAATTAAAGATGAATAAATTTATAAAACGACATTTAGGACGAGGTGCGCGCATTGTCAATTTGTCGTAGTACCCTTCGGATTGGAAAATGCACCAACCTCATTCATGTGTCTAATGAATAGTATTTTGAGTAAGTATTTAGATAAGTTTGTAATCATCTTTATCGACGATATACTAATCTATTCTAGAACTGAACAAGAACATGAAGAACATTTGAGAATAGTCCTACAGATTCTAAGAGAACAAAAGTTATATGTTAAATTGAGTGAATGTGATGTTTTAAAAGATAATATTCAATATTTAGGAAATGTAAAGAATGTATAGTCATCAGCCCTAAGAAAATACAAGCTAATATAGACTGGCCAATCCCAAAATATGTTGTGGATATCAACTAGTTTATGGGTATAACTCATTATTATTGGAAGTTTATCGAAGGATTCTCAAAAATGGTTTATCCTATAACATCCTTACAAAAGAAGGTACTAAAATTTATATGGTCTCATGAATGTCAAGAAATTTTTGAGACGCTAAAGAATCTTCTAACTACAAGTCTAATACTAAAGATAATTGATCCTGACAAGGATTTTGTTGTATGCACTAATGCATGCATTGAAGGACTTGGAGGAGTATTAACACAAGATAATCATGTTATTTACTATGAATCTAGGAAGCTAAAGGAACATGAAAAACAATATCTTCACATGATTTTGAGCTAGCTGTGATAATACACCCATTAAAGATGTGGCGACACTATCTAATTGGGATAAAATTGCTATTGATATCTAATAATACTGCATTAAAGTATTTATTTGATAAACAAAATCTTAATGCTCGCCAAGCAAGGTGGTTAGCCTTCTTGAGAGAGTATGAGTTTGAACTAAGACATATAAAGGGTAAAGAAAACAAAGTAGCATATGCCTTAAGAAGGCATGCAAATCTATTTTTTACAACTGTGAGAAGTAATTATGAAAGATATTTAGAAGAAAACATTAGAGAAGTAGTTGAAAAAGATGAAGAATATAAAAACATTAAGCTAAAAATAACATAAAAATTGAGGAAAACAATATGTTTCGCTTCAATGGATTATTAATGTATAAAAACATATTATACATCCCTAAATATGAAGAAATCAAATTATTAATCCTGAATGAATTACATAAAAAGCCATATTTTGGGCATAGTGGCTATCATAAAATGATTACTATGCTAAGGAAATAATTTTATCGGCCCAACATGAAAGGTGAAACTGTTGAATATCTAGCTAAATGTATGGAGTGTCAACATGTTTAAACTGAACATCAACATCCATCTCAGTTACTACAACCCTTAGTCATACCTCAATGGAAATGGGAAATTATAAGTATGGATTTTATAATAGTCCTACCTAGGAGTAGTACGCAAAATGACTCTATAATGGTTCTCGAGGATAAATTATGCAAGGAAGCTCACTTTATACCAATAAAATATACATACAAAGAAATTAATATAGAAGATATTTTTATGAATTAAATATTCCAATTACAGAGAATTCCTAAAGTCGTAATTTTTGAAAGGGATGTAAAATTTACAGGGAACTTTTGGAAGGATTTGTTTAAAGGCTTAGATACATTATTAAACTTCAGTACAACTTATCATCCTCAAACACATGGGAAGACTGAAAGAACTAATCAAATAGTAGAGGATATGCTTAGAATGTATATTAAGGATAAACCTAATAAATAGGAAGAATATTTACATCTAGTTGAATTTTCCTACAATAATCATTATCAAGCTTTAGCTAAATTAAGTCCATTTGAAATTATTTATGGAACATAATGTAATACTCTTGTTTCTTGGAATAATATTTTCAATAGAGTAATTCTACGAGATGAAATGTTGAAGCATATGGAACTAACCCTGAAACATGTACAACAAAATTTAAAAGTGGCTCAAGACAGACAAAATAACTACTCTGACTCCAAAAGAACTCCAAGAGAGTTCAATGTTGGAGGTCATGTTTACATAAAGTTTAAAACTAAAAAGAGTTCCTCAAGGTTGGGAAAATATACTAAATTAGCTCCTAGATATTTGCAGTGTTCCACGGGGACGCGTCCCCCAGGATGGGGGACGCAGGGGACGCGTTCCCTACGTCCCCGGGACGGGGGGACTCCAGGGGGGACGTTTCCCTAAAACCTAAGTAAGAAGTTGGAGTTGTAAGGTGTTTTGGTGTGCAACTGAGGGTAGTAATTAATGGTAATGTTAAATTCTTAAAAGTGACATTCTCCTTTATCTTTCATTTTCATCCTTTTACTTAAATTTTTAACATTACCATTAATTGTTTC
>JASDQU010309526.1:21486-31495 GCA_032191745.1 Picea mariana
CATCTAATCAAAGAAATTAAAATTGACCTATATGGTCAATTTCATTTACTAAAGAGGGTTGGTCCTCTTAAATTTAATTCATATTGTAATAAATTGTTTAATTTCCTCTAGAAGGCATCAAACAAGTCAAGTTTGTTAGATTAGGTGTTATTATTTCCAGATAATTAGGGATTGATATTTCTGAGTGATTCGATAGGGTCAGGTTGTTCGATCTAATCGAACTTGTTTGTTGAGGTTAAATAGAGGGTTTGGTGAGGATAAGGGTTGGATTCCCATGATTGTGTGTTAGTTAGAAGTGTTAGTGTGATTTTATTAGAGATTTCATTGAGTGTGAAAGTGTTGGGAACATTCTCCTATGAATTTTTATAGTTTGTGATCAATAGAGATCTACTGTGTGTTTTTACACAGTTTCTGTGGAAGTTTTAAACAATATTCTTGAGTTATTGTATGCTTCTACTTTGAATCGTATTCTTAAACCAATATTGTTGAATCAGAGTAATGGAACCTTGAAATTGTATGTAAGTTTGGTCACGGGTTAATTTTTAATAGAGTTTAATAACTCTTTTATGAGCTCAAACAATAGTTATCGAATTCATTGATAAAAAAAAAGTGATCAATGAATTTAAATCGTCAAATCTGGGCGAGGGTTTAAATGAACGGACAAGATCTCTTTGTTTTTCTAAAGTGAACAAGGGTTGCTTGTGTATTGAATTGGAAACAGTGCCAAAACCACCGGGTTTCCTATTGCCACGTGTCAAAAGGAGATTTAATCACATTTTGAAGGAGCAGAATTATAAAACCCATTTTGGAAACACAAGAGTACAGGAACTGTTGATCCTTAGATCATTGGATTTCTTTTAACTGTTTATTTTTATTAAAATATATTACCACAAGTCAACAGGTATAGCACCTTATGTTAAGCATGTGGTCATAGGCTTCAATGCTTTGACATAGGGGTTAAGTAAGGGCTTAGAATTATATTATTGTGTGCCTTTTAAAGTTAAGCCCAAGGTCTAGACAGTGGTCATTTGGTAATAAATTAAGCCGAGGCTTATTTACTGTGCATATAATTTGTCTTTAAATTTGAAATCCAGCACTATACTTTGGTGAATATAGAGAGATAATTCAAAGAATATCTTAGTGTAGAATTCATAAGGTCATGTGTTAAGACAAGGGGAAAAGGATTATTCACATATCCTAAGAGGAATTTGTGCAGATTTGGTATTTTAGGCCATAAGTTTTGGTATCATAGTTGTAGAAACTGAGTTTTGCATTAAAACTCCAGAAAGCATGCCACCAAGCAGAAGAGTAAGAGGAAATGTTGGCATAGGTCATGGAAGACTTGTATCCAATGCAATGTTTCTTGAAGAAATAAGGCACCTTCGGACAAGGATGAAAGCAATGAAAATTTCTCAAAGGAGAGACCCTGATGACAGATTTGTCAATGTTGAAGAAGAATCTTTTGATGAGGAAGCAGAAGAAGACACTGAAGAAAACAAAGTTTAGAGGATGTTGGTGAAGGCTGGTGTCAAACCGAAGGCAGAAGTTCCCATGTATGAAGGGAATTTGAAAGTAGAAGAGCTCATGGAGTGGATAAGTGCCATGGACAAATATTTTGATTTTGAAGAGGTTGAAGACAAGAAGAAAGTGAAATTTGCAGCAACAAGGCTGAAGGGACATGCAACCATGTGGTTGATCCGGATTTAGGAGAGGAACGAAAGGAATAACAAATTGAATACAATAACAGTGAGATACAGAGAACAACAATAGATATCCAGTGAACAATAACTTCTATTGAATAAATAAAATAGGCTCAAACTGTAAAACTGCAAAACTGAAAACAACTTGCTCGAATGGTGGTAGTTATCTCTAAGAAGAGATGTGGATGCCACATGCATTCGTCTGAGCAGAATGATTACAATGAGGCTCCATAGGCCTTTTTAACATTACTCATGAATGCCAAAACCCTAGACATCCAAAAACCTAACCATAAGAGATGAAACGCCAAAAGTTATGTAGGCCCCTATGGGTAAGTCGGTACCTCAAATTCCTGAGGTCGTAAATTTTGCATACGACCTCCATTTTAGGCACGTGATAGCCCATTGGAAAGGTCTTTTCAAGAACTACACGTTATATCGTCAAACTTTGACTTCGTCTACATTTTGACTGTGGAAAGCCAAAAAAACACTTTTTAGTGCCCCAAAACGACCCTCGAAGTACAGAAAGATGTACTGACCTGAAAAATTCCAAAATAAGCCAGCTAGATTAGTTGGGCGACCATCAATATCCACCTGGAAGCTGTGTAGGGCTTCAGACAGCCCCAGAAGTGTAGAACCCACAATTACAAAGAATTACAAAAGAACATGATGAACTAACAATTGTCAAGAGGAGTCAGTTGGAATAGGTGGGTGGCCACCAATATCCACCTCGATCAGTCCTCCCCCCATAGAAAGCAATGGTCTCCATTGTGTTGAGTGCCCCCATTAGGTTACTTGGCTAAGGGCCCATGCAATATGGGAGAATCCCAACACGAACCTTTGGTAGAAGTTGGCAAGTCCTAAGAAGTTCCGAAGCTCGGTTAGTGTGGTCGAGGCTGGCCAGTCACAAATGACTTGGATCTTAGCTGGATCCACATGTACCCCATGCTCATAAACAATGTAACCCAAGTATTGGAACTTGTTCATGCCAAAGGATCATTTTTCTAAGCTGGCATATAGCTTGTGCTGCCACAGAGTGCCCAAAACCTGTTGAATATGTTGCATGTGATCCTCCCAAGTTCTGTTAAAGATGAGGATGTCCTCCATATATACCACCACAAAAGAGTTGGTGAAGGGTCTCAATACATCATCCATCAATCTCATGGAAGTTGTTGGTGCATTTGTTAAGCGAAAGGGCATGACCAGCCATTCGAAGAGACCTTCTTTAGATTTGAAAGTTGTCTTCCATACATCATTCGGTTCGATGGGAACCTAGTGGTAGCCAGACTTTAGGTCAATCTTGTTGAAGAGATTCCGCCTTGAGTTGGTCAAGAAGGTCATCAATTCGGGGAATTGGGTACCGGTTCCGAACTGTGATTTTTTTTAATGCTCTGTAATCAATGCAGAGCTGCCAAGTCTCGTCTTTCTTTTGTACCAGCACAATCGGGATTCTGTAAGGGGAGGAGATGGGTCAGATTTTCCCCTTTTGAAGAAGCTCTTGGATCTATCACTTGATTTCATCATTTTCCATCAATGAGCGACGATAGACCGATCCATTAGGCAGCGATGCACTGGGGGTTAGATCAATTGGATGCTTGACTTGGTAGTGTGTTAGTACCCCAATGGATGAGGAGAAGATGTCTATGTATTCTTCCACGATCACGCACACTTTCTTTTGTTGCAAAGAGAGGCTCTATGTAGAGGTCACGGATGTGGCAGTGACCTTCTACTTACTGTGAGCACGGATCACAAAGAAGACGAACTTCTCGGTCTTTGAAATGACCTTACTGCATTCCTTAGTAGAGATTAAAGAAATAGCAGTGGGTGGCACTACCTCCGGCATCCTGTACAATTATCTACCCAAAGTAATAATAACATTGCAGGGTCTAGACTCATACACAACATGTCACTTCCACAAATATGGTTGGCCTAAAAGAACATAACAAAATTCAAGTGGAGCAATATCATACAATACCTCGTCTTTGATGGGCTTGATGTTGTAGGGCAAACGACATTGTTGGTTGACGCGGAGATCTCTTCCTTGGTGAAGCCAGCTGATGGTGTAGGGTTGCGGGTGTGGTGTTATTAGCAAGTACAGACGCTTGATGACCTCTACTGAAATCAAGTTCTTTTGACTTTCACTATCAACAATGAAATGTAGCGGAGTCCCCTTTACCCACATATGTGAGTGAAAGAGGTGTTCCCCTTCCTCTGGTTCTTCTGGTTCGCTGGGTTGGACTTTGGTGGTAGCGAAAATGGCACTGAGTTCAACATAGATGATCTGCTTCCCACTTTCTAGATTTGATTCGGAGTCATAATCTTCCTTTGACTCGGAAGCTTTCAGCTCGGCCACCAATGACTACTTGGAGCGACATTCTTCGGTGTTGTGCCAAGGGATTTTATGGTATTCACACCATTTTCTTGTGTCCTTCTTCGACTTCTCATTACCCATCTTGGGTTACGACTTGGATTGGTTGTCCTAAGAGTGGTCATATTTTCTCTATCCCTTGTTTTGTAGGTTGGGACCACCTTTTACCTGCTTCGTTTGTGAGGATTTTGCAAATCCAAACTCTCACATCTTATGCTTAAATTTATGCTCGATCTTGACATCATATCTATAAGTCGCACCAGATGATGCGATGTCCAGAAACTCCATTTCTATTTGAATGTATCTATGAAGACAACCGTGGTATTTGAGCACCAAATGTCATTCAGAATATTTGATACCCAATTTGGTGTGCAGGGTATGAAAAATATTGGTGAAATCTGGTACTATCTGGTCCCTTTCCCAACACAGCATGGTCCATCTTGTGTATTGGTCCTCGTAGCTTCCAACGGGGTAGTATTGTTCTTTAATGGCATCCCTAAAGGAATCCCATGTGGGGGAGACCGCAAATATTGAATATTCCTCTATGGCCCTTTGCTCAGAGTAAGTATCCCACCAGTCCTTAACATGGGGGACGACCTTGAGGAGTGAAAAAGTAATCTTTTCCCTGTCGAAAAAACCGTTGACTGAAAACTACCCTTCAAGCAGATTCAACTATTTATCTACAGCATTTGCATCTATCAGTCCTTCAAATAACTGAATATCAAATTTTACTTGTACCTTGAAGGGGGTTTCATGGCCGCTTAATGAAGATGTGTCTCCTGTGGGAAGTCGTCGAAGGATCTGTACAAAGTTGTCCATCATTTTGTTCCTTAGTCACACAAGGGCTTCCTCAAGCAACATTTTAGAAGGATCTCTTGCTCCATCATCTTTCTTCTTGTGCCCCATAGACTGTTGTCGGGCTCGGTGTGGCCGATCTTGCAAAGGCTCGACTGGTTTGAGTCCCAACATCTTGTACCCAGATCTTGTCAGGGACATGCACAAAGAAAAATAAATGAAGAGCATATCGCTCTGATACCACTGATCCATATTTAGGAGTGGAACGAAAGGAATAACAACGTATCCCCTCCTTCATGTTGTGTTGGTTGATTCTCCTCTATCAACTGATCATTTTCCTCTGCTATAACGGTAGGTGGTTTTTCAGAGTTTTGGTGCAGATATTCCTCCATCTTCAATTCAATATATTCCATATGTACATCTTATGCAATCACAACTCCAAGGCTATCCCTTGTTTCTACATCACCATTGCCCTATCCTAGTTCTCCAACAACATTATCTTGTCCCAACTCTTCATTAATTCCTCCTCTTTCCTCTCTTTCCATGTCTAAAATACTCATGTCACTACTTCCTACCTCCTCTTCTGATTCATTGCCATCATTTTCATCAACTTCTACTGCTCCCCTGGCAATGAATTGATCCCATGTCTGGTTTTGTAGTTCCAAGGCTCTCAACACTATTAATTTTATCAAAGAGTGGTGTGTGACAAAACCTTGGAGAAAACGAGATTGTCTTACATAATGTGCCATATTATGCAAAGATTCTAACAGTAATAAGGCATATTTATCAATGAGCCATGGCGAAGGTGTGACAACAAAACAAAATTATATGTGTAAATAATCTTGTACCTACCCTCACATGTAATATATTTCTTCAAGAAAATAGCAACCTGGTCCCAAGGTTGAGGTAAATACTCTATTGTTCTGCCACGTCCTCTAGGCTACACTTGCTCTTCTTCCTCCAACATATTGGTCTTTGCATTAGGAATGGTTGTCCTTCGTCCAAACCATTTTTTGCCAGTGTTGGGAAGCCCCGTAATAGAGGATATAACCGCCTATGTTACACTAATATCCAAAACTCTAACATGTGAATGGGTTCCTGTTAAATTCCAGGAAAATTCTAGGGAAATATCATTGTCAAACCCATCCAACCGCTCGAAATATGCTACCCACCCTGCGTCTTCAAATATTATGTAGACTTTTAGGCGTCAACACAGGGCGTTGAGGGTTATTGGTTCATGACAAAATGAAAATCCTCACATGTTGAACGTTCTTCTGTGTAATTAGTTGTTACAGTATTGCAAAGGAGTTTCAAGTTCAAAATTCCCAACACAAACCCAGGAGCTTCAGCATGCATGAGCGCGCAGGAACAATGGAAGGATATTTGTTGGTATTTTTGGAAAGGTGGTGGTGATTCAAATTTCGTGGGAAAAATCAACCTGACAACCATGTTCATTGAATGTTTATGGCGATGGTTGGTTAATTTATTCAGGGATGATGGGATACCCCCCAACTTGAACTGACAGTATTCGTCGTCTGTTGGTGATGTGGAAGGGTGTGGAACAGTCATTATTTCATAGTATCATGTGATGTCAAACACATGTCATAGTGACCCACTAACCAGTCATACCTGTAGGTTGTAAACCATGGACACGTACATGTGGGAACTGACCGGCGGCCGCCGGCAAGAAAAATATGAGGTAGCGATTACGTTCAACTTATCAGTACCTTCCATTAATAGATACTTATTACTGATGACCATGGATAAAAATGGTGGAGTAACTCTACCAGCTGGATATGATGGAATCGGTGGGGCCATGGCCCATACTACATAGTCTTCTTCGTCCATGTTTTAGAATGGTACTTCAACACGGTGTTTCAACACCATCATATCTGCATTCATTCTTATTAATTATGCATAGTCTTCTTCGTGCATGCAGCGTGTTTCTGCCAGGTGTTTCAGCACCAACGTATCTGCATATATGTACATCTTCGTGGTTTACAGGTATGACTATGTAATTACCCAAATTAGGACTAAGGAAACATCATCCTAGTTTATAAGTTAACTATGAATTAAGTTTTAACATAACACAATGTTGAATGAATAATGAATTGTACCTGCTCTAGAATTGATGTTCTCATACGAAATGTAAACAATAGGGATGAATTAATACAAGAGAATGAAATGAAAATGATAAGGAAAAAGGGGCAATTTTAGCACCCAACAATGTCTCACTGAGTCACTTGAGTATATTAGCATAGTCTTCTTCATGTGTGTTTCAGCATGGTGTTTCAGCACCAGCATATCTGCATTCATTGAACATTCTTATTAATTATGCATAGTGTTCTTTATGTGTGCAGTGTGTTTCAACACGATCTTTCAATACCATATTTTCTTGGAATACTCCCAAGATCGAACATTGATTCGAATTTATTAAATTAATAGAATTTTAAAATACTCACCAAGACTTTTAAAAGGTTTTATAATTACGTGAAAATTCGCCACAATTTCACAAGAATTTATAATTTCGTGAAAGATTCGCCCAAATTTTGGTGAAAGATTTGCCAAAAAATTATATATGCATATTATGCTATTGATAAAATAGCCTTCACACTCTCTCATGTGTCATGGGGATTCGCCCATTTATTATACATACAAATTTACTGGGGGTTCTTAAAATTTTCCATGTTGATGGACTACATGATGGACCTTTCGTCAACCAAGCAGGGAAATGATTGTGTTTTTGTGGTGGTTGATTGCTTTTTCTAAAATGGCGATTATGGTCACCTGTAAGAAAAACATCACAATAGAGGCCACTGCCAAGCTCTTCTTCAAACGAGTGTGGGTACATTTTGGGATACCACAAACCATCGTCTCGGATCGAGACAATCAGTTCCTCAACACATTCTGGTCGAGCCTCTGGTCACTAATGGACACCAAGCTCACCAAATCCACTTCCTTTCACCCCTAGACGGATGGCCAAACCAAGGTCGTCAACCGAATGATCGTGCACATCCTACACATGTACAATTCCAAGCATCCCCGCACATGGGATGAGAGTCTTCCCTATGTTCAGTACAGGTACAATAGAGCCATACATAGAAAAACCGACCACATCCCCTTTCAAGTGGGGTTGGTATTTAAACCATTGGGTCCCATGGATGTTGCACTACCCCTTACGGCCACCTAGGAAGACTTGTCCCATGCTCAAATTGAAGTAAAAAAAGCTACCTGATTCATTGAGTGGATCCACCACATTCTCCAACAGGTTCGGAATATTTTAGAGAAGTCCAATGCCAAGTGCAAGTAGTGCCATGATCCACACTGGGTGCAACAAAAGTTTCAGGTGGGAGATAAAGTTTGGTCGCACTTACAGAAAGAACACCTTACAAGACCCCATCAGAAGCTTTGTCCACTCCACTATGGACCTTATACCTTCACCAAGGTTGTGGGTGACAATGATTTTTAGCTCAACATTCCCCCCTTCCTTGGCTTTCACCCAGTGTTTAATGTGGACCTCCTTCAGCCATACTTTCCACCATTAATGGACACCTTAGAGATAGCATAACAATTGACACCAACAAAGCTCAACCCTGAATGTATGGAACATGAATTCATTGATCAGATCGTGGACACACAGGTCAAGGGCACTCACCAACAGAAGATCCAACTTTATCGGGTTGTCAAAGCAGGGCAGATCCTACACCAAGGCAAGTGGCTCACCTGGGGCCAAATTCAACAGAAATTTCCTCATTTGATGGGGGAACTCAACGCAATGGAGACCATTGCTTCCTAAGCGGGGAGGATTGACCCAGGTGGATATCAATGGCCACATCCCACCTATTCCAGTTGGCTCACATACAGATTTCGTCTTGGCAGTTTCAGTTTTCATTTTGGCAGTTTGTTTCTAGCTTTTCATGTCCTGAACTTCCGGGGCCATTTTGAGGCTCTAAACAACGTTTTTTGGGCCCACCACAATAAAAATGTTGACAAAATTAGAGTTTGATAGAATAATGTGTATTCCTCAGATAGACCTTTTCAACGGGCTATCGTGCGCCTAAAAGGGAGATCATATGCAAAAGTTACGACCCCGGGAGGTTGATGTATCAATTTACCCCAATGGGGCCGAGATGACTTTTGGTGCTTCATCTCCTAGGGTTAGGTTTTTGGATGTCTAGGGTTTTGGAATTCAAGTTTGATGTAAAAATGCCTTTGGAGCCTCATTGTAATCATCTTCTTGCGAATGAGCGTAGCGGTCACATCTCTTCTCAGAGATAAGTCGCCATCATTCTAGCAAGCTTGTTTCAGTCTAAATTTTACAGTTTCAGCATATTTCTTTATTGAATAGAAGCCTAGTTTTATTGTATCTCTGTCATTGTTCATTGTATCTATGTATTAATAATATATATTTGTATTCATTTCGTTCTTCTCATAAAATCCAGGTCAAAATCATAAATAATAAGCACAAAACCGGTATCCGATATAAAAAGGATGCCACCTTTCATAATTTGGATTACACTAAATCGATCCAGTTCCATAGTGATGGATTGCTTCAAGAATGTTCAAAATCACCTGCTCCAGTTCAAGAGCATATTTTGAATTGCCAACATTGTCAGCGAGTTGGCCACATTGAAGATCAGTGCTTCTATCTTCATCCTTGTGAACATTGCGAAAAGCACAATCATCATTCAAACAAATGTTCTTATAACAAGAAACATGCAAGAGTAAAGAACCACTATGAGGGGATGATTTCTTGGTGATGGTCATCAGTAGTCAAGAAGATATGCCAGTCATACCGACAAATTCACTCTCGTGTATTGACACATCTTGCAGTGGACAAATTTCCATCTTCTCACCTTATCCCTGACAGGGGGGGTCAACATCAACGATTGATAGTCAGGCTTCCAGTTTCAAAGTCTTATCAATCAAGCAATGGCAAGTGAGTAGTAACAAGCGAGCATGATTGGTTTGCGGTTTTCCATAAACCACCACTTAGTAGAATGCCTACAACTTTTTTCATACAATGGTTTGTGGTTTCCCTTAAACCTCCACTTGGTATAAGACTTTCAACTTCTTCTACATCACAGTTTATGGTCATCTTTAAACCAACATTCGAGAGCACTTCCAATTAGCAGAAGACACCAACATC
>JASDQU010309526.1:42806-53443 GCA_032191745.1 Picea mariana
AAACAAAGTTTGACAAGTAAAGACAAAATGAAGACTTACAAAATGTAAGTTCATAGGATGTATGTAGTACCTAATTTTATTCTATAATATATTACGGTTCAATATAGTTGAATCGTAGGCATAAATTTTGAAAAAGATTGAAATTTGCATTTTATAAATACTAGGTATGTATTTGGTATATTTAATGTAATGTCATATAATATATTTTAAAAATAATAATAATGAATTCATCTTTAGGTGAAGGTTGTAATGCCATATAATAAATATGACATATAATAAATATGACATGATAAGTGTATTTGGAAAATAATATTAAATATTAATAATGAATCCTTGTGAAGGTTAAGGTTGATGTCTTTAGTAATGTTTGTTATCCAATTTCACGTCATAAATAAATAATGTTTTACTCAATTTTCAATTCAAAATATTTAATCTTAGTGAATAAATATTGACTTTACTCAAGTAGGGATCCTTCTTGATATTAAGGTTGATGTGTTTAATAATATTTACCATCTACTTTAATTCAAAATATTTAATGTTAAGTAGGGATCCTTCTTGATATTAAGGTTGATGTGTTTAATAATATTTGTTGTCTACTTTAATTCAAAATATTTAATGTTAATAATGGAATTTTTTTTGGGAGGAGGTTGATGTATATAACCATATTTATTATCTACTTTATTCAAAATATTTAATGTTACTATTGGAATTTTATTTATAACAAGGTAATCTATTTTTAAGGTCACGGTTAAGCTACACCAAATTGGTGTATGAGACCTCCTTGTTTGTGGGACAAGGAACCCCCCTCCGTCTAACGATTTGACTAGTAAAGTCTACGGAGATATACATACCATACCTTCCTCTGGATTTGAACTTGTGACCTCTTAAGAGGAAACACGTGTTCTTAACCATTAGATCCACTCAGGCTGTATGTAAATGATTACATATCTTTTTTTTAAAGAGATGGAGATTTACATGTTATCTTTAAATGTAATGTTAAATAATGTAAATATTTTTTTTAATTTTGAATTTAAAAATAGTAATCATATTTTTTTCAAAATTTAAATATAATGTTTTTATAATACTTATTAAAGGAAGAAAATTTGGTCCTAGAGTATGATCTAAAAGTGCTTCTGCTTTTATATTATAACATGGGCTTTGGGATGTCTAGACCCTTGCTAAATCATAAGTTTATGGTATATGTTGCTTGCGAGCAAGTGTTTTTCATCTTCAACCCTCTTAGTGTCACAAAGATGATAGATTTTTTAGATCCAGTGCATTTTAGGAATTGTCCAAGGCCCCATTTTCATAAAAATTTTAGATCCAGTGCATTTTAGGAATTGTCCAAGGCCACATTTTCCAGAGGGAAACCCCCAAGGCCAGTCAACAGCAAAGCTTGAAGCCATTACAACAATATACTCATTATGAGCTCAACATGTCACTTGCGGGAATTGAACGGGGTGGGAAGGATAACAATCATTCCTCTCAACCACCCAAGCTAAATGTAATTGACGTTATCCTCTAATTCTGTATATCACCACAATTTCTCTCTAAATTTAGATGTAATGATATTTTTAATGTTATAGTTATTCTAGAAAGTGACATGTTCATCGGTTCCTCAATGATTTGACTAAGATTTAACATCTTTATGCCAACACTACTTAAGTCATAAGTGATATTGACTAGAGTTTGAAGCAATCTTAGAAAGCATATTGTCTTTCATGTTATTTATTTATCTTGTTTTTTAATAAAGTAGAGAATATTATACCATTTAGCTTTAAGAATGTTAATAATGTTAATATTATAAATATTATATATAATCTATTTTTAAGGTCATAACCAAGTCAGACACCAAATTGGTGTATTAGACCCCCTTGTTTGTGGGACAAGGGATCCCCTTCGCGTAACGATTTGACTGCTAAAGTCTAAGGAGGTATACATACCCTACCCTCTCTGGATGTGAACATGTGACCTCCAAAAAGGAAACACATGTTCTACACACACACACATATATAATTTTTTATAAAAGATTAAATCCATTAAAAATTAATATCATTTTAATGCACGTGTGTGTCAATTGGGTTTAGCTTGGGTGGTTGGGATGAATGATTGTTATCCTCCCCACCTATGTTCAATTCATGCAAGTGACATGTTGAACTCAAAACGAATATTTCTATTTCTAGACTCGTCTTTGTTGGAGTTACTTCACACACACCTAGGATTTATTTTTCCTAAGGTTATTCGTTGTTTATTAATCATAATTAGTCATTATCTATTCTCCTATATTTTAGGGGAGAATATTCCACCTGGAGAATATTCTCTTTCAGTTCACACTTTAATTTGACTAGTTGAGTTAAGTTTAGATGTTGCATTGGTTTTGTCACCATGCAACATTGGGATCATCACCAACTCACTACTCCTTGTTCAGTCAGTTAATTGGAGACTAGTTGACTAATTAATTCAGCTAGGTGGCAGTTCACTCTAGTAACTGCCTGAGAGACTAGACTAGGTGGCAATTTACTATTGTAACTGCTGGTGTGTGTCCAGATCAATCTAGACCGCCACTATGGCTCATTAGTTACTCATGTATCCTATATCTATTGTAAATTATTCACTCATTGAGTGTGGCAACGATTAATGAGAATTCTTCCATTCTTTCTCTCCTTCTTCTTCCTTTTCCAATTCTCTCTGCAAATGTGTGTATTATTGTTTAGCTAGATCTATTATGTGCAGGTTCAACACATTTACATGGTATCAGAGCCGACGGACTGTTAAGCAAAAACTACACCAAATTATTTTTGCAGGTACTGAAGATTGAAGAACGCAGAAAATATGGAATTTATGTTTTACTCACCGATAATACTTCTCACGCCTCATAACTATTTGGAGTGGAAGCCAAAGATTCTACTTTTCCTCAGAATTAGAGGCTTATACCAAATATCCATGGAAATGGAAGTAGAGTCTGATTATGCCGATGAGAAAAATGACTTTCTCAATAGACAAGATATGGCCATAGGATTTATCTGTATGTCTATTTCTCTATAAATTCTCCACCAAGTATGTGATGTCACACAAGACTTCACTCCAAATAAATTATGGACCAGATTAAAGGTTCTATTTGGGAATAAAGAAGATTGTGAAGATTGCATGCAGGGAATTGGAAAAATAGAGCCAAAAGAGAAACCATCAGAAGATCAAGCCTCTTATTATGAAGAGTCTTGCATCCCATTAATTGAAGATGATGTATACTCCATTTCAGATTTGTTTTCTGAAATTCATGTGGAATATATATGGCATACATCTCAGGGGTCACATGCAGACACTTTTCCATGCGTAATGCATGCATCTCAAGAGACAAAAAGGGAGCCGCGCACATCAGAATCAATTCTGATATATTCTGATAATAATTTGCATAAACAAATTTGATATTTGAATTCCTCTCAGGAAAATATTCAATTTCAAAAAAAAAATGTCTGAAAAGAAGTCTGGAAAGTGAAGTTATGATCGTTTTAAAATCAACAAAATTTCAGCATTTTCTGGAAACGACCACACGGTTTTCAAAATTTCATCCAAAATTTATTTGGATATTATTCATTACAAGAAGATAAAGTGGATATGTGTGGAAATGTCAATTATTCATATACTTCATCGGATCCATGCAAATATCTACATCTTCAACAAAATCTTCAAAGAGCAAAAACTTGCACAGTTGCAAGGTCTTCTTGGAGTGAAGGACATGGTTGCTTAGCCACTGTTTTTTGTTCCTTCTCATTTTTTATTTTATGCATTGTAATTTGAGGGAGGGTTTTGTTCCCATGATGTTTTCCCTCTTTCCTCGTTTAGTTCAGTGTATCTTTTGTATTTGGGTACCTAACATGGCCTTGTAGCCGAGACCCGTTCTTTATTTTCACCATAGTGATGTTCAAGGGTGATGTTGGAGTTACTTCACACGCATTTAGGATTTATTTTTCCTAAGGTTATTTCTTGTTTATTAGTCATAATTAGTCATTATCTAGTCTACTATATTTTAGGGGAGAATATTCTCTTTCAGTTCACACTTCAGTTTGACTAGTTGAGTTTAGTTTAGATGTTGCAATGGTTTTGTCACCATGCAACATTGGGATCATCACCAACTCACTACTCTTTGTTCAGTCAGTTAATTGAAGACTAGTTGACTAGTTAATTCAGTTAGGTGGCAGTTCACTCCAGTAACTGCCTGAGAGACTAGGCTAGGTGGCAGTTTACTATTGTAACTGTTGGTGTGTGTCTAGATCAATCTAGACCACCACTATGGCTCATTAGTTATTCATGTATCATATATCTATTGTAGATTATTCACTCTTTGAGTGTGGCAACGGTTAATGAGAATTCTTCCATTTCTCTCCTTCTTCTTCCTTTTCCAATTCTCTCTGCAAATGTGTGTATTATTGTTTAGCTAGATCTATTCTATGCAAGTTCAACACATTTACAATCTTAACTTTTTTACATTGTTGTAATTTTAAATTAGGGGTGGCAGGTGCAGAGGATCATTTTTTATCGCAAAAGAAAACCGAAAATAACTTTTGCATGGGGACATCCATAAACAATCAAGTAAAAGTATATGTTCTTCTTTATGGTCTCTCCCTTGTAGTTGAAATCAATATAAAATTATTAATTGTTATAGGAGATTCGAGTATTATTATCAAAACGATGGTCGTGAATCTAACCAAATTTAACAACAAGCTAGCTCAAATTATTTCTTAAATTAACAAAAAAGTTTACAATTTGCATTAAGCCTCATAGTTCCATGTTCTAAGAGAATTCAATACTCAAACAAACCATGTGGCTAATAAAGCCCCTGTAATTCATCAAGGGGATTGGAATAAAAATGATGAACGACATCATTGTGCAGTCCCATAAATACTATAGTTCAATTAAATGTCACATTCCCTCATCATTTACTAACACACGAATTACCAACTCAAAGCTCAAATCTCAGTGTAGAGATGGTGTATGGTGTATGAAAGGACGACCTCTCGTCTCTCTGAATGTTGGAAATAAGTTCTAACCTGTCTTTTGTATTCATATTTTTTTTTTGGGAAGGTGGGATAATGAAAAGAACTTAAAATCATAGAAGATTCAAGACTCACCCAGTGAGTTTTTCCCGTCGCCCGTGGATGGTTAAACCTCAATTAAAGGGTTTAGTCTCTAAATAGTAGCACTAGAGTGATATTTGAATAGTAGCACGGGTGTGATATTTGATGTGGATTAAAATGACGGTTGGGGCCATAGTTATGTGACTTAACATTGCCGCATAATCAATAAAGTTTGATCGCATTTATAGATCGTCACGTTATTGTACACGTATCTTTGTCACCACACGTCTCAACTCAATACAAACATGTTGACACGGAGGGATAACTTGAAAGATTGTCATTGGAAAAGAACCATAGTTATCAAAAATCATCTTGTCATTGGAAAAGACCCGTAGTTATCAAAAATCATCTTTTCCTTTCTATCACTCCATCGTATAGAATTTTGTAGACTTATGTAATTTAGGAATGTACCACTATAGACTTATGTAATTTAGGAATGTACCACCATATTTTCTAGGTAAAGGTTTCAAAAATTGTAAATGAGTGGGTGGTGAGAGAAAACATTGAGTTAGAATTGAGTTGATTTTCACATGCTGCATAATTTGTAAAAAGTCGAATTTGTTTTCATTGTATATAAGTTGAATTTGTTGTAATTTATTTGTCATTATTGTATATAAGTTTAATTCATCTTAACTTTTATTTTTATCGTTATGTTGATTTTGTTAATATGTATGAATCAAAGATACATTATGTAATAACTAAGGCATAGTTTAAATGTTTTAAGTTTTTATTATTTTATGGTGACTATCATTAGAATTCGACAAGACGGTGGGTGGTAAAATCTCAATTTTACAATGCTCAAATTGTATTTCAAAAAGTCAAAAAAATATACAAACATAGAACCTTTAGACTACTTCAATAACTAATACTAAGTTGTTAGAGTATGTAATGTTAAAAAATATTGTGAATTTGAACATAAACTTGTGTAATAAGTAAAAATAATTTTAAGTGTTTTTCTATTATTCATAAAAAAAAATTAACACTCAAAAAAATTGAAAATTTCAGAGCCAAAAATTTTTGGAAAAAGGACAAAAATTCATAATTACTATCCCATGTTGTCCATGGTAAAATCAATACCACTTAATATATTTTCAAATAAAAACATTAAAACTAAAGTGCATGGAGGAAAAAAAAAAAAAAAAAAAGTCATTTTTCATAATAACTTGAAATGGTAGAGAAGCAAAAACATTTTTTTAATACAATACAATATAACATATCAATTTATAACATATCAATTTAAAAGATATATTGACATTGGATCACCTCAATGAAAAATTGATGTTAGATGATAATTGAGGAAATTTAAATAAATTTATTAAATAATTTAATATTAAGTAACTTAAACTCAAATATTGTAAATGCTAAAATATAAATAAATAATAAATATACTCAAATATGGTAAATACCAAAATATAAATAAATATACATATCACTGAGATTGCAAAATTTATTAGAAAATGACGTGTACTATGGTTTATTAAGTTGTTTTTTATAATTAATTAAATGAAGTGTGATTTATATGGAAAAAGAAAGAGAAAAGAAATTGAATACGACATATATCTATATTGAAAGATGATGGTATATTTGCAACGAATACAAGTTGTTAATTGAGTGTGGTTTAAGTAATTTTGATGAAAAAAAATGTTACAATCATGTCATATTTATTTGTAAAATAAATATATTTGTTTTAAACTTAAATTTGGTTATCTTTATTTTTTAAATGTAAAATAAATATATTTGTTTTAAATTTAGTTACATGGTAAACATAAAATTATGATGCAAAAGTAAGGTGGAAAAGATCTTATATATCAATTTAATGTATAGTTTAACCTAACCTTAAAAATATATTATTATCATTATTATAAAACCAAAGTTAAAGAAAAAAACCCAATTCAAATACAAACACAAGAAAATAAAATTTTAAATAAAAATTGCCTCTTTATCTTAAAAAAAAAATACAAACACGAGAAAATAAAAATCTTAAATTAATTATCTCATCCTCTGTCAAATACAAACATAAAAAAATAAAAATCCCTAAGCGCTTACCTTATCATCTCAAAAATACAAACATAAGAAAATAAAAATCTCAAATCGATTATATCAGCATCTGTCCTCTTTCCTCTTTGACCGACCGACAACATGTACTTTTCGACATCTACTTCAATCTTGTTCGAATCTGGCTCCACATACCACGAAATTCAGATACCAAAAAGACCATTTCAAAACTCAGCGATCAGATACAAACCATGTCAGTTCATCGTATATAGAAATCGGAAAGTTTGAATTAAACAAATAATCCATAGTACATACTAACAAAAACAAAGCAGTGTAAAAAGACGGCTTAGAAAACTAAGTTGGAGAAGGGTCGCATGGAGCAAATAAGAAAGGACTCTTACTTGGAACTCTAGAGTCCAAATCTTGATGGATTAGTTAATTGTGGTCAGTTTAGTCTTTACTTGCTAGCTACCATGGCTGTGTTAAGTCTCTTTAGACTATGTGCATCATGTGTGTGAGCTTATTGCATGATCTTTCTTGGGTAAGTGGTTGTCTCCACCCAAGTGTTGATGAAAAAAACTCAAATGTTATTTCTTTAGACTCTATTGGACCATAAAGGCATCTAGCATAGTTATAAAGTTATTGACAAGGATACTTACTCTTAAATACGTGTAGGTGCAACAACATACAAATGAGAAAAAACAACATACAAATGAGAAAAAACATCATTATATATAAAATACTAAATATTAACATGGAGTAAATGAAATCAACTTAAATTCTAGGGAAATATTAAAAAATAAAAGCATTTGAATGTTCCTCTCTTTCTCTCTAATATAGAAGAACATCTTGCAAGTTACCATAGATGTCGTGTCAATTCTCCTCAAAGTATGTGCATCTTATGTAAGTTTACTGCACAATTTCTCTCGAGTAAGTCGATCAATTTGCCCCCATTGATGCAGGATCATCTGATCAAAGAAATTAAAATTGACCTAGATGGTCAATTTCATTTACTAAAGAGGGTTGGTCCTCTTAAATTTAATTCAGATTGTAATAAATTGTTTAATTGCCTCTAGAAGGCAACTGTTGAAATATTGTAACTACAAAGAGTATTTTACTTATTATTGATGTATTATTCATTAGATCAATCCCCTTTTGTGGATTGACCATGTTGGGCATTCTAAATGACCAAATCCCCTTTTGTGGATTGGTCAAACCCTAATTGTAATATGCAAATTGAGAAGTCGACCCCCAGGCAAATTAAAGTGGTTCTAACCACCCAGAAAGAGAAGTCGGCCTTGCCAGTGAAGAGACACCTCCTTTCAGCACTTGTCAGTTTGTATAAATAAAGGAAGCCAATGCCTCATTTGTTCACTTACTCATTCAATCATCCATAACGCAAGTTTGGAGCTGCAGTTGAAGAAGAAGGAAGAGAGAGAGGCGCATTACTTGGGAGAGAATATTCTCTGGTGTTTGGTTTATTATCTTGGCGTTGTATTGGCTATCTATATTAAGAAATTTTTTGCTAGGTTTTCTCCCCCATGAGGGTTTCCCAGAATAAATGTTGTGTATCTTGTGATTGTGTTTTTCTCAGTGATCCTATCTATGTTATGGTTATCTAGTAAATTGAAAAGAAACCTAATAATAGCTTAAACTCTAACGTGGTATCACAGCTAAGCTGAAGAGAGCATCTTTCACAAGATCAAGAAAAACGTCACTATTGTCGTACAAGAAAATTAGGGCTTTTGTTGGAGAGGGATTTGTGCCCAAAACCCATTTAGAAAAGTACGCCCTACCCTAGTGAAGCATTTAGCATCTTGAGCACACCTTTTCAATGGATAGAACTCCCGGAAAGTGCAACCCTAGTTTTCACTGGTACTAGAAAACCAGAAAGCCAAAAAACCAGAAGTACCAAAAAGCCAGGAAACCAGAACCAATACCAGAAGTACCAGTCCATATTTCCGCAAGCTTAGTTTTAAGGGGCAAAATTTGGATTTTCAGAAATCTAATTACACCAGCTTACTCACCTCAGCTCAGCGCATCTAGTCCCTGGATCAGAATTTCAAAATCTGAAGTTTGAAAAATTAGGGTTTCCTCATGAAACCCTAAGTTGCAGTTGCAGATGCAGTTTCAGAATCAGTTGCAGTATCAATTGAGGTATCAGTTGCAGTCACCCTTGAAGTTTTTAAGAGTTGGTAATTATTATCGTTGCTTCCAGATGGTGCCACTACCTGCAAATACTATCAGAGGTATGTATTCACATATGTTTAAACTGTTAAGCTTTAAAGGGTATTTGTGGGAGAAGGGATCTCTTACCATAGATCCAAAAGGATCTCAAGATCCAACACATTAAGAGGAATAATGCAACCCGGGTTTGATTATTCTGATATGCATCTATTTTTTATGATATTATTTTGATCAATGTTGCATGTTGAAGTTATGATCATCATACTAACCTTTGGTCAAAATTAAGTCAAGGTATTGGATGGATTAAAGTTGAGATCATAGAGTTTATTCTCTAACCCAACCTTCTTTCAAGATAGCATATTGTCTTAGTACAAGAAGACACATTGAAGAAAGCACTTGTCATCTTGAGTGAACGAGAATTGGAAGAAAAGCAACACACTCATTCTTGAGGACAAGGCTCCAGGTTCCAGGTTTGATTAATTAAGTTGATAAGATTCAAAATTTCACATGGAAAGTTGATAACTGCCCCTTTACAAGTAAACATTATAGTTGAGGTAGCAGTCTTTGAAAAGTATTATACTTGGTAGCACGTGAGCATATCAAGATAAATGCTTAATGTAATCATTTACCAAATACAACTAACATCTCCTCTAGGAGAAACTTCTTGTGTTGATTCCAGCCTTGGATGAATGTTTGATCACAACACTAGAAGAGTGTTCATCTCATTTTGTATTGTATCCCTTACTTTTGATCTTTGTTTCAGACGAGTCACAAGTAAAAGCTCTAAAGGATCTATTGTGACGATTATTCGTGCTATTGTTTTATTTACTATTATCAAAAGAGTATTATTCTTGCTTGTTGTTTTGTTGACCTTGTTTCAGGTCACAGGTAATAACCCTGAGGAAGCTATAGTGAAGGTTTCAGAAGGCAACATATTAGATAAGACATGAAGCATACTATGTACATGACCATATACATTCATGTACCAAAGAAGATGAAGAAGAAGTTATCTTTTGAGATTCAGAGTATCTCATATGAAGATTGATTGTAAGAAGCAGAAGGCTCCAAAGATGACTAAACATTAGAACAAGAACTCACAGCAGAATTGTTCAAAGGTTAATGAAGCCATCTTGATGAGAAGAAGAAATCATTTAAAGCTTGACTCAATCCCTCATATTTAGACTTGGTATTCAACACCAAGTATACCTTGTAAGAGATGATGAGGTCCTTGTAGACTCAGAAGAAATCGAGAGTAAGCATGATCTCAGAAAGGATCAGATGAAGAGACAACTTCCAGGATTGGGAGACAGATGCCATGAG
>JASDQU010309527.1:2025-12299 GCA_032191745.1 Picea mariana
GTGTCTTCTTGTGTAATACCACGACAAATTTGTTCAATTAGAATTGAACTTGTTAGTTGTGTCTTGTGTAATACCAAGACAAATTTATCCAATTGGAATTGGAATTGTTAGTTGTGTCTTCTTGTGTAATACTAAGACAAATTTGTGTAATTGGAATTGGAGTTGTTAGTTGTATCTTCTTGTGTAATAGCACTTGACAAATTTGTTGTGGTGTGCTTGGAAGACAATTTTTCTCTTTAAACATGGGGAACCTGCGAAATCGAGGTGGAAAGTCCTTGATGAAAGAAAAAACCATTGAAAATGTAAATGAAGAAAGAGAAAAGGAAAGGTTATGTATGTCAAAACAGAGGCTTTGAGAAGAGAAAAATCCAATTTCTAGTGGAATAGATTCCATTGTTGCTTCTCCTCCATCACCATAAGAAAAGAACAAGATTTCAGTAGAGACCAATCTAGTTTATACTTTTATTGTACCTCTAATCACTATCTCATCAAGACAAGTTGTTGTGAATGACCATATGATGGAGGATTTACTTGGTTATCCAATGGATGAAAATAGAGAGGCAATTGGTGCACAACCTTCAGGTRAAGAAGTTATTGTGGTGCAACCTCTTGTTGGACAGTCAAATGTTTCAAAAACTAGTCATGGGCATGTCCACTCTCATCCCAAAATTGATCTGCTAGTAATTGAAGGGGAAAGAACTACAATGTTTTTAACTCCACAACAAGGAGGTCAAGAGTGACATAATACAGGTTCATCGTCCCCACCTAGATTGAGTAGTGTGCGGCGAAGAACTCCTAAACGTATTCAGGTGGATGAAAGTGGTCTAACATTACTTGAAGGTAAGTTACCTAACTATACTATTCGTTATCATTTTTATAAAATCATTAAAGAATATTTTTGAACCAAAATATGATGCTACTAAATGTCAATTATTTTTGGCTTTGTTAAAATATAGAAGTTCTATTGTTGTTAGGAGAATTTTAGGCATTAAAAGAGTGAAAAATTTAGACACAAGTCATAATATTTCTTGTGAGAAGAGACTACATTTTGTTTCCTTACGATTTGGATTCTTTCAATTCCTTTAGGTGAAGTACAGTAGAGTGTGGCCAAAACAATTTAGTTAATATGTAACCTATCGAGGATTGATTCGTTAATGTCTAATAGATGGAGAAGAAGCTCCTCTTGAAACCATTGGTCTATCCAGAAGCTAAAAGAGGTTCCCTTGGTAAGAATAAACTCCCAACTCCCAGTCATTCTAATCATATTAGTGGAATGTGATGTTCCAACCTGGAAGCATTTAAGTCAGATGATTAAATTGGTGTCACCACAGGTAACATTTGAATCTTCCATAATAGAAAGTTGTTAACAATATCCTTTATTCGACAGTCTTTCACTTTTCGTAAATCGATTAATGAACCTTCATCCTACTAATTAAACTATTTTTTTATGTTCAACGTGGAATATCGCTCTTAAAATTAAAGTTATCAATTATTGTGTTTAAATTCTCCATAGTCGGCAATATAGAGTAATTTAAATTTTATTCTCTCCTTAATATATCTCTAGCTTAGTCAAGAGAAATTGCATAATCATTGTGTACTATTGTAGTTATAATTTACTTTCATCATATAACTGCATTGTTCTTTGGATTATGATTCAAGAACACTATGCCTTTCTTTTATGATGTATAATTAAATCATTAAATAGTTTTAAAATGTTTTTAAAGAAAAAAAAAAGGTTTTAGTTACGATCATTCTAATAAATTAAAGCTTTATGTCAATTGGGTCAGACATATTGATAATTATAATATCAAATATTGATTAAGAGTAAGCAACTTGTTAAGCATCTTTAAAAGTACCCTTAAAACTCTAGGAGGTGGTAGTACTTTAAATAAAAGTAATAATAATAATAATAATAATTACATATGTAATTAACCATTCTTACATTGTATATGCATTATCCTTAGATGTTAGTATAAGATAGGATGTCACTTTGTAAATTTATATGATTGACAAACCAATCCTAAGAGGACCCTTGAATGGAATTTTTGGTTGGAAGCCATTAATTAAATACTTATCTAACATCAATATGAAGATCGAACAATTATGGTTTGGATTATTACTTTCATTGTTCTTAAATATTTTGCGGATAATTCTAGATTATTGTACCAGTTCATGGAATAGATTACCTCAATGATTAGATTTTAAGTCTTACTTAATGTAATATGTTAATTAAATTGTAAGATGAATGTGGTGAGTGTGCATACACAAAAATTTGATATTTCATCGTGACCATGTATAGTGGTTACATATTGGCAGGTTACTGATGGTGGTTTGGAATAGAACTTTATCTGTTGCTAAGTTTGTACTTATGCTCTTGTTGTTCTTTTTATTCTTTATATATTATGCTCTGGTTAGGAATAGAACTTTATATGTTGCTAAGTTTGTACTTATGCTCATGTTTTTTTTTTTATTCGTTATATATTATGCTCATGAATAGAACTTTATTTGTTGCTAAGTTTTTACATATGCTCTTGTTGTTCTTTTTATTCTTTATATATTATGCTCTAACTCAATTGCATTTGAGTATCACTTAAAGGATTGATTAAGCATAGTAAATGATTCTTTTGCACTATGAAGAAATGATGGTTAAGTACGGTTGATGATTCCAGTATTGAATTGTGGAATAGGAATGGAGTTATGGGATTTAAATACCTTCTTGTTCCTCAAAACAGTCGCCAGTCTTGAGACCTTAAATGGTCAAAATCAATCAGATGAATCCTAAACTTGAGTGTTGATTATGCGTCTTGGATGTCCTAACCTTGCAGGTAGGTTGGGCGGGTAGATATCCCTTGTTATCTTATTTGATGTAGTTGATCTATAAATAACAATGATTGTATTTAAAACTTGATGTGTAGTGAGATAGTAAAGAAAGATGATGTAAATGTTAATGTATATTATTTCATGTAACACTTGTTCTATATGTTGTTCAAAAAAAAAAGTCACTATTGTACTTACTACTGTACTTACTTACTTAAAGTCTTAACTAAAGGATCGTTACAAGTTATGATTTATGCCCATTACTGCTTGACACTAAATATGTCAAATACCATAATAATATAGTCATAACCTAAAACGACATTCAAATGTAATATCCCCTCTTATAACTTTTATTCATTCCTTCAGGTGTACATAACTTTTTGTAGACTAATCCATATAAAAAATGGTAATCATATTTTATCTTTTTCCCACGAGTCTTTTGACAATATTATTGGAAATATTTGCTTAAATTTCTCATCTTTAATGTATTCCTCTTTGTATTTCGCATATTTAATGTATTCCTATCTATGTGATTCATAGATATTCCTCAAATAACTTTTTGTAGACTAATCCATATAAAAAATGGTAATCATATTTTATCTTTTTCCCACGAGTCTTTTGGGAATACTATTGGAAATATTTGCTTAAATTTCTCATATTTAATGTATTCCTCTTTGTTTCTCGCATCTTTAATGTATTCATGTATTTCGCTTCTTTAATGTATTCCTGTTTGTATTTCAATTTCTGTTTATGAACACCTATTTGCATTCTCTAATGCATATGTAAATATTGATGCTCACAATAATGACACAAGCATGAGATTATTCATATTGTATTCTTTAGAAAGTAAGGTTGTACAGTTGTTGTATTCTTTAGAAAGTAAGGTTGTACAGTTGCTGCTGCTTTTTTTTCTTGCCTGACAAAATCTTTTGTTGGTTGTACATTGTACCTATTTTTTCATTTTATCATGATAGAACTCAATGATACAACCTCGAGTATGGTGTTGCAATGGGTCTTTGGATGGATTTATTGTAGAATGCAATGCCATTGAGTAGACATTGCTTAACCTTTTATAGATACCATGCATGGCATTATTTTCATCAGATTTTAGTTGAAAGCTATATTCGAAATGTCACTAATGGAACTTGGCCCAAAAACAATCTAAAAAATTTCTACTCTATAATCACACTTGGCTCTAGAAACAATCTAACTTGGTCATTATTTTACTTTAGTTTCAATTCATTTCTAACAATGATTACAATTTGCAGTTTAGGTGTTATCGTGATGTTATCCTATACAAATTCATTTAGAAGTATTTTTAATATTTTATTAGATTTTGAGATTAATAGACACTTTTGAAATATATGATCTTGAGGATTTTTAATTAATTTCCATGGTGCAAGAGAACTTAATTACAAAATCAATCAAACAATGACATATGCCAAGGAGTAAATAATCTACTTATTTAATTTTTAAGGTGCAACCAAGATCTACTTAACTTCCAAGCGTATGATTAAATCAATCATCGAATTCACAATAATCAACATCATTTTCAAGGTACGCACATGATCTGATTGTCGGATTAACACGATTCACTTATTGATCATTGCCCGCAATTAATCATTCACAAGGAATCATACAGTAACATCATGACAAGCGTGCTAGTAAACTAAGGCGTAAACATTATGCATCAACTTATCCCATAGCACAAACAATCTAAACACATATTCTTCGGCATAAACCAAGGCGCAAAGAAATTCAATATTAAACGATCAAGCCTCAACATATATTAGTGGCGAAATAACATCTAAGTAATAAAATGATCATATATCAACATATATAAGTGGCGAAATAGAATCTAAGTAATAACACAACCTTATAACAACATATATAAGTGGCGAAATAAAATCTAATTAATACAATGATCTCGCATCAATATATCTAAGTGGAAAAATAGAATCTTATTAATTCAATGATCTTGCATCAATGTATCTAAGTAGCGGAATAGAATCTAATTAATTCAATGAACTTGCATCAATGTATATAAGTGGCGAAATAGAATCTAATGATTGCAATGATCTTGCATCAATATATCTAAGTGGTCTCTTCAAGGTCTTAAATCTTTAATTAAGCAAAAGGGCTGCAACAGAAGACTGGTTACACTTCATGGTAATCTACCACTATTGTTTTCAGGGTTCAACGCCACATCGTTAGTAAAGATAAATACATTAAATGTCAATATGAATACAAACGAAATATAAATTAATTAATGAGGCCATTTATAAGGCTTAAAACATGATTAATCAATTGATCAAAATTTTAAAAGCACTAGTCGAAGGCATCGCTCCATGGCATGGTAAGGTTAAGGTATTTTAATTACTTATCCCACCTTGAACTAATTTCACTGACTTAATTAATCTTGAATTAAAACCTAGTTGAAGCTTTAATTACCACCGAAATCAGTGCAGGCGAACGCGGAGTGAAAGGAAACCAAAACTGGAAATGCTAGCAGCTTCATGGCAGAGCGTTGAGCATTAAAAGAACTGGGTAAGCAATGTTGAGAATTATATGAATAATTGTCTGAGTAAAAACTGAGTGTGAACCCTTAAGGTCTGAGTGTAATTCCAAGAGTCATTTGAATTATGTGCATAAGTTCTGAGCACAGTTATATAAGTATGAGCGTGGAAAAAGGGGAGGGGGCGAGCATAACTTGGAGGATTGTGCTTAATAATCTACGCGCCAAAGTAAAAGTTTGAGTGTAAATCGAAAGTCAAAATAAGACTGTGCAAGAGGTTCTGGGCGTAATATATAAGTTTGAGTGTAAATTGAAGGTCAAATGAATATTGTGCAAGAGGTTATGGTCGCAATATATAAGTATGAGTAAAACTTTCGTGGTTGTATAGGCCACCTGAACAGTTCTAGAGCTACATGGGTACTCCCTAAACTGTCACTATATCATCAATACGACATTGAACGGATGTAACCAGTGGGAAAATGTTTGATGGGCATTGCTCAAATTTGAGTTACCATTTAAGTGGGTATTTCCCTTACGCAAAGCAATACTAAATGGCAGAAAAGGGAAAATGGATTGAATAGAGTAGCTTGGTAATGGAGAACACAAGGATGTGGCAGTGGCAGGTGAAAGTTTTGATAACAATTAAACTCGAGCGAGAACATTATGGAAACAACAGTCAACAGAGGTACATGCATAATTATATTGTTTGAAGGAGAGACAACATGTTTGGCAGAACCAATGTCTGTAGTTACATATAAATGTATTAAATAGTATAAATGCAGGAGTCAAGCACAGGGAACATATTTGATCTACAGTATGAATATTGTGCCTTAAGAAGATTCGAAGGACAGTGAGGACAACAACAAACTACTATGTACAGAAATTATTATCACCCGGGAAATATTGTCCAAAGCCATACAACTTACAATGTGCAAAAGTGTTACAATACCAAGGAGAACTTGTGCATACAATAAAACTTACAATGTGTAGTATTTACAGGACCATATTGAGATGAAATACAAATCTATCACTGAAGCAATAGTCGTCCCATGTGTATATGTATACAAAATAGTTTCCTTTCATCTATCAGATTACAATGATAAACTAAAACTTATGATGAACAATCTGATAAAATCACCATAACAAGGCATATGTAAGAAAACTCAATACAATGAAATTTTCATCCGAAAACCATAACCATACAAGCATAAAACTAAATTTTAATACAAATAACATCTTAAACAAGAATATCGTAACTGATGTTGGCTTGTTGATGTCTTCGGTGGTTGGCGATCCTCCTCGCTCCCGCTTGCTAATCACTAAGACCTCACTGGTACCTTCTAGCCAACGCTAGGGGTACTCTTCTTCCCCATGAGCCACCCCCAAGCTGCAAAGGGGCCACACACACAAAACAAAGAAAAGCTATCTCCCAGCTCACCTCGCAAGGTCAAGCTACCATTCTCTATTCGAGTTGAGTATCCCAACTCCCACAAGAAAAATCAGTCAAGAAAAATCTAGCAACACAACCTTAAGCATACTAGTTGTGATCCATTCCCCTCCTTTGCCATTTGATTTATAGAGTTCTCTTAGTGTCCCTTTGCCAAAATGCATGTTAATTTATTTTTATTAAATTTTTATTAGGAAATATTTTCTCCCATACACTTGTCACCCAATCCCTTAGTTTCACCAGAAATTCACTTAATTAATTAAAGTAAATTGTCCATTTCCCTCACCCACCTAAAAGTGTTTCTAAAAACACTTCTTGTTGTCCCTTTATTCCCTCAATTTCCTTTAATGGATGACGCATTTCTTAAATATTAGTTGAGTTATAATTAGGAAAGTTCTTTAGACTATATTCTTCCTATGTTCCACATTCCAATTTCCCCTTTTTGTCTAAGTTCGAATTTAGCAAGTTTTGCACATAAACAACAATTCAATTTTTTGATAATTTAATTCTCCTTAAATTGTAAATTTGATTCCCCCCCCTTTTTTTTCTTCATCCTCACTTTATTAATTGCTTAATTAAATTTTAGTCCTCATATCCTACTTAGAACTAGGCTTTAATTGCAAACTAGGCTTAGCAAATTTTTAAGGGAAGAAATATAATTAATAAACTTTACTCATACATTATTATTTTAAGGCTGACCATGTCAAAGTAAGATATTGTTTTCTAGGCACCTAGGTTCATTGACTCACATGTGTTTAAAAATCGCGACGTGCCCTTCAAGAGGCACTACGTGCTCCAAGGGTGTCACTCGCCTTTATTCATGTTTCATTTATGTGATGTGCCCTTCAAGGCGCACTACGTGCTCCAAGGGTGCCACTGGCCTTTTGATCGATTTTGGTAGACGTCTAACCCTCAGACTCAATACTCCGTCATATGACCTTGTGGGAGACTAAGGGCCTCTAAGGAATAAGGACCATGCCTTATTGCACGCCCCTTAGAATCTTCATGAGTGACAATCTCAATCTTCCCTCATGGCATCGTGGATCTCTCAAACTAGGTAATTGTTAACCTGCAGTTTGAGCCATGGTAGGAGTGCTAGTAGTATGTGGCACAGCTGTTGTCACACCTCTCCCTCAATATCTCTGGTTGTCATGCATGTCCCCTTTTCTCCTAATGTGAGTTTGATTAGCAAGAAATCACCAGTCTGCATCCATCAACGGAACATGTCAGTGATCCATAAACATCATCCTAATATACTCAAACATCTGTCACATATGCATAAACATAAATACCCAAACCATATACAGTCCCCGACTCGATCTGGAGTCCAAGGAGGTCCATCGATGTCATCAGCGTCCCCAATCTGTCAAGCGTCTTTCACACTCAAGAGAACCCGTCAATAGCACCTATCGATACATATATAATCAAATAGCATATCATCATATCCACAACATCATCATCATAATCCATAAGCGAAACATACAATCATATAATGAACCGGATCACTTGCACACAAGTGTCCTCAAAGAATAAGTCAAATCATGTGAGCGCAAGAGTGGAATGTTACATTATTGTACTGTCTAAACATAAATCCAATTATTGAAATTGAAGATGAGGATATGTGAACAAATATATGCTATCTACAAACATAGATCTAATTGTTAAAGTTGAACATGGGGACATGTGAATACATATATGATATCTCATTTAATAATGTACTATGCCACTTTTGCTCCAACTTCAAACAAATTGATATTGTCTATATGTAGATGCAATTGTTGAAGTTGAAGATGAGGATGTCAACAAATATATGTCATTTCATTTGATGTCACTTTTATACCAACTTCAAATAAACCAATAACGTCTAAATATAGATCCAATTGTTGAATTTGAAGATGAAGAGATGTGAATAAATATATGTCACTTCATTTTGTCAACTTATGCTTATATGTTGAATTTGGCATGTGACTCTCTGGTTATGTTAGGATACATGATATTGCATATAATGGATTGGATACTTTAGAACTTGGACATATTGTTTAATAAATCTAAATTTTAATAATGTGTCCAATTGTAGAAGTAGAAGTGTTTATTCCATTATTTGTAACTTTTATGTTGAGGAAATTGTAGGAGAAATTTGTTTCTTTGAAAGGCTAGGCATTTGCATAATAGCCTTAATGATGAGTGAATTTTTCACTCAAAACCCATTACTTAAAAAAAAAAATGAGGTTAAACCAAAATTTCATTGAACAATACATGCCCAATTGTAGAAGTCTCCATTCCATTATTTGTAACCTTTATTGTGAAAAAATTGCATGAGAATTTTGTTGTTTTGAAAGGCTAAGTATTTGTTTCATGCCCCTAATGATGACTGAAGTGTTCACTCAAAACACATTACGCAAAAACTTTATGTAGTTAAACCAAAAAGTCAATGAAAAATATATCCAATTGTAAAAGTCTCCATTCCATTATTTGTAACCTTGATGGTGAGGAAATCCTTGGAGAAGTTCATTGATTTAAAAACCTAATAATCCACTTGATAGACCTCATGATATGTGTAACATAAGTCTCCATTCCATTATTTGTAACCTTTATGGTGAGGAAATCCTTGGAGAAGTTCATTAAATACCTAATAATTCACTTGATAGACCTCATGATATGTGGAACATTCACTTGAAACGCAATGATTAAAAACATTTTCATAGTCAAACTAGAAAATTATTAAACAACATGTCCAAGTTTATATGTCTCCATTACATCATTTTTAGTTCTTATATGATGATGAAATTGCAGAATAAGTTCATTGTTTTGAAAGGATATGAATACACTCTATACCCCTTGTGTTGAGTGAAGTTTTCATTTGAAACGTATTTCTTAAAAAATGTTATAAGTAGTTTAAACTAGAACAATTACATTCAAGCCCAACTTGGCCTTTCCTCATTTTTAACCCATAATAGCAATATAAGCTTCACTCAATGCATCATTTCCTTACCAATCTTGTCCCAACATTAAATTCATTTTTCAACATTTCCAACACACCATAATGCTATAATTATATCACTCCAACTTCATATGGACTCATCTCAAATAATTTTAGTTTGAAGCCAATACAAAGCATAAATACACTTCTTATTTCATGTGCCTTTTTTATACTTCCATTCTGGAAGTAACTAGAATTGTTAAGTCCTACTTTGATTTGTTTTCGTTGTACACTTAGAATACACTCGACATTCCTTACCCTCATTCTCATCAAGAATTCACAATCATTGTTGGAAACATTTACTTCAATGATGCAATATCTTCTAGCTTAAGCATATATCTTATGATATCCCATTCCCTTAACTCTAGTTGTCATAAGTTTTATCTAAATTTGAAATTGTCTCTTCATTCCATTGGATTATTCTCAACAAACTTCAACTCAGCCTTATAAGACAATTCCATGTTATGGAATGCTTTATTCCTCCATTAACTATTTAGAAACTCTTACCATTGGTT
>JASDQU010309527.1:12319-22379 GCA_032191745.1 Picea mariana
GTGTCTTCTTGTGTAATACCACGACAAATTTGTTCAATTAGAATTGAACTTGTTAGTTGTGTCTTGTGTAATACCAAGACAAATTTATCCAATTGGAATTGGAATTGTTAGTTGTGTCTTCTTGTGTAATACTAAGACAAATTTGTGTAATTGGAATTGGAGTTGTTAGTTGTATATTCTTGTGTAATACCACTTGACAAATTTGTTGTGGTGTGCTTGGAAGACAATTTTTCTCTTTAAACATGGGGAACCTGCGAAATCGAGGTGAAAAGTCCTTGATGAAAGAAAAAACCATTGAAAATGTAAATGAAGAAAGAGAAAAGGAAAGGTTATGTATGTCAAAACAGAGGCTTTCAGAAGAGGAAAATCCAATTTCTAGCGGAATAGATTCCATTGTTGCTTCTCCTCCATCACCATAAGAAAAGAACAAGATTTCAGTAGAGACCAATCTAGTTTATACTTTTATTGTACCTCCAATCACTATCTCATCAAGACAAGTTGTTGTGAATGACCATATGATGGAGGATTTACTTGGTTATCCAATGGATGAAAATAGAGAGGCAATTGGTGCACAACCTTCAGGTAAAGAAGTTATTGTGGTGCAACCTCTTGTTGGACAGTCAAATGTTTCAAAAACTAGTCATGGGCATGTCCACTCTCATCCCAAAATTGATCCGCCGATAATTGAAGGGGAAAGAACTACAATGTTTTTAACTCCACAACAGGGAGGTCAAGAGTGACATAATACAGGTTCATCGTCCCCACCTAGATTGAGTAGTGTGCGGCGAAAAACTCCTAAACATATTCAGGTGGATGAAAGTGGTCTAACATTACTTGAAGGTAAGTTACCTAACTATACTATTCGTTATCATTCTTATAAAATCATTAAAGAATATTTTTGAAAAAAAATATGATGCTACTAAATGTCAATTATTTTTGGCTTTGTTAAATTATAGAAGTTCTATTGTTTTTAGGAGAATTTTAATCATTAAAACAGTGAAAAATTTAGACACAAGTCATAATATTCCTTGTGAGAAGAGACTACATTTCGTTTCCTTACAATTTGGATTCTTTCAATTCCTTATGATTTGGATTCTTTCAATTCTTTGAGGTGAAGTACAGTAGAGTGTGGCCAAAACAATTTAGTTAATATGTAACCTATCGAGGATTGATTCGACCGTCTTTCACTTTTCGTAAATCGATTAATGAACCTTCATCCTACTAATTAAACTATTTTTTTATGTTCAACGTAGAATATCGCTCTTAAAATTAAAGTTATCAATTATTGTGTTTAAATTCTCCATAGTCGGCAATATAGAGTAATTTAGATTTTATTCTCTCCTTAATATATCTCTAGCTTAGTCAAGAGAAATTGCATAATCATTGTGTACTATTGTAGTTATAATTTACTTTCATCATATAACTGCATTGTTCTTTGGATTATGATTCAAGAACACTATGCCTTTCTTTTATGATGTATAATTAAATTGTTAAATAGTTTTAAAATGTTTTTAAAGAAAAAAAAAATAGTTATGATCATTCTAATAAATTAGAGGCTTTATATCAATTGGGTCAGACATATTGATAATTATAATATCAAATATTGATTAAGAGTTAGCAACTTGTTAAGCATCTTTAAAAGTACCCTTAAAACTCTAGGAGGTGGTAGTACTTTAAATAAAAGTAATAATAATAATAATAATTACATATGTCATTAACCATTCTTACATTGTATATGCGTTATCCTTAGATGTTAGTATAAGATGGGATGTCACTTTGTAAATTTATATGATTGACAAGCCAATCCTAAGAGGACCCTTGAATGGAATTTCTGGTTGCAAGCCATTAATTAAATACTTATCTAACATCAATATGAAGATCGAACAATTATGGTTTGGATTATTACTTTCATTGTTCTTAAATATTTTGCGGATAATTCTAGATTATTGTACCAGTTCATGGAATAGATTACCTCAATGATTAGATTTTAAGTCTTACTTAATGTAATATGTTAATTAAATTGTAAGATGAATGTGGTGAGTGTGCATACACAAAAATTTGATATTTCATCGTGACCATGTATAGTGGTTACATATTGGCAGGTTACTGATGGTGGTTTGGAATAGAACTTTATCTGTTGCTAAGTTTGTACTTATGCTCTTGTTGTTCTTTTTATTCTTTATATATTATGCTCTGGTTAGGAATAGAACTTTATATGTTGCTAAGTTTGTACTTATGCTCATGTTTTTTTTTTTATTCGTTATATATTATGCTCATGAATAGAACTTTATTTGTTGCTAAGTTTTTACATATGCTCTTGTTGTTCTTTTTATTCTTTATATATTATGCTCTAACTCAATTGCATTTGAGTATCACTTAAAGGATTGATTAAGCATAGTAAATGATTCTTTTGCACTATGAAGAAATGATGGTTAAGTACGGTTGATGATTCCAGTATTGAATTGTGGAATAGGAATGGAGTTATGGGATTTAAATACCTTCTTGTTCCTCAAAACAGTCGCCAGTCTTGAGACCTTAAATGGTCAAAATCAATCAGATGAATCCTAAACTTGAGTGTTGATTATGCGTCTTGGATGTCCTAACCTTGCAGGTAGGTTGGGCGGGTAGATATCCCTTGTTATCTTATTTGATGTAGTTGATCTATAAATAACAATGATTGTATTTAAAACTTGATGTGTAGTGAGATAGTAAAGAAAGATGATGTAAATGTTAATGTATATTATTTCATGTAACACTTGTTCTATATGTTGTTCAAAAAAAAAAGTCACTATTGTACTTACTACTGTACTTACTTACTTAAAGTCTTAACTAAAGGATCGTTACAAGTTATGATTTATGCCCATTACTGCTTGACACTAAATATGTCAAATACCATAATAATATAGTCATAACCTAAAACGACATTCAAATGTAATATCCCCTCTTATAACTTTTATTCATTCCTTCAGGTGTACATAACTTTTTGTAGACTAATCCATATAAAAAATGGTAATCATATTTTATCTTTTTCCCACGAGTCTTTTGACAATATTATTGGAAATATTTGCTTAAATTTCTCATCTTTAATGTATTCCTCTTTGTATTTCGCATATTTAATGTATTCCTATCTATGTGATTCATAGATATTCCTCAAATAACTTTTTGTAGACTAATCCATATAAAAAATGGTAATCATATTTTATCTTTTTCCCACGAGTCTTTTGGGAATACTATTGGAAATATTTGCTTAAATTTCTCATATTTAATGTATTCCTCTTTGTTTCTCGCATCTTTAATGTATTCATGTATTTCGCTTCTTTAATGTATTCCTGTTTGTATTTCAATTTCTGTTTATGAACACCTATTTGCATTCTCTAATGCATATGTAAATATTGATGCTCACAATAATGACACAAGCATGAGATTATTCATATTGTATTCTTTAGAAAGTAAGGTTGTACAGTTGTTGTATTCTTTAGAAAGTAAGGTTGTACAGTTGCTGCTGCTTTTTTTTCTTGCCTGACAAAATCTTTTGTTGGTTGTACATTGTACCTATTTTTTCATTTTATCATGATAGAACTCAATGATACAACCTCGAGTATGGTGTTGCAATGGGTCTTTGGATGGATTTATTGTAGAATGCAATGCCATTGAGTAGACATTGCTTAACCTTTTATAGATACCATGCATGGCATTATTTTCATCAGATTTTAGTTGAAAGCTATATTCGAAATGTCACTAATGGAACTTGGCCCAAAAACAATCTAAAAAATTTCTACTCTATAATCACACTTGGCTCTAGAAACAATCTAACTTGGTCATTATTTTACTTTAGTTTCAATTCATTTCTAACAATGATTACAATTTGCAGTTTAGGTGTTATCGTGATGTTATCCTATACAAATTCATTTAGAAGTATTTTTAATATTTTATTAGATTTTGAGATTAATAGACACTTTTGAAATATATGATCTTGAGGATTTTTAATTAATTTCCATGGTGCAAGAGAACTTAATTACAAAATCAATCAAACAATGACATATGCCAAGGAGTAAATAATCTACTTATTTAATTTTTAAGGTGCAACCAAGATCTACTTAACTTCCAAGCGTATGATTAAATCAATCATCGAATTCACAATAATCAACATCATTTTCAAGGTACGCACATGATCTGATTGTCGGATTAACACGATTCACTTATTGATCATTGCCCGCAATTAATCATTCACAAGGAATCATACAGTAACATCATGACAAGCGTGCTAGTAAACTAAGGCGTAAACATTATGCATCAACTTATCCCATAGCACAAACAATCTAAACACATATTCTTCGGCATAAACCAAGGCGCAAAGAAATTCAATATTAAACGATCAAGCCTCAACATATATTAGTGGCGAAATAACATCTAAGTAATAAAATGATCATATATCAACATATATAAGTGGCGAAATAGAATCTAAGTAATAACACAACCTTATAACAACATATATAAGTGGCGAAATAAAATCTAATTAATACAATGATCTCGCATCAATATATCTAAGTGGAAAAATAGAATCTTATTAATTCAATGATCTTGCATCAATGTATCTAAGTAGCGGAATAGAATCTAATTAATTCAATGAACTTGCATCAATGTATATAAGTGGCGAAATAGAATCTAATGATTGCAATGATCTTGCATCAATATATCTAAGTGGTCTCTTCAAGGTCTTAAATCTTTAATTAAGCAAAAGGGCTGCAACAGAAGACTGGTTACACTTCATGGTAATCTACCACTATTGTTTTCAGGGTTCAACGCCACATCGTTAGTAAAGATAAATACATTAAATGTCAATATGAATACAAACGAAATATAAATTAATTAATGAGGCCATTTATAAGGCTTAAAACATGATTAATCAATTGATCAAAATTTTAAAAGCACTAGTCGAAGGCATCGCTCCATGGCATGGTAAGGTTAAGGTATTTTAATTACTTATCCCACCTTGAACTAATTTCACTGACTTAATTAATCTTGAATTAAAACCTAGTTGAAGCTTTAATTACCACCGAAATCAGTGCAGGCGAACGCGGAGTGAAAGGAAACCAAAACTGGAAATGCTAGCAGCTTCATGGCAGAGCGTTGAGCATTAAAAGAACTGGGTAAGCAATGTTGAGAATTATATGAATAATTGTCTGAGTAAAAACTGAGTGTGAACCCTTAAGGTCTGAGTGTAATTCCAAGAGTCATTTGAATTATGTGCATAAGTTCTGAGCACAGTTATATAAGTATGAGCGTGGAAAAAGGGGAGGGGGCGAGCATAACTTGGAGGATTGTGCTTAATAATCTACGCGCCAAAGTAAAAGTTTGAGTGTAAATCGAAAGTCAAAATAAGACTGTGCAAGAGGTTCTGGGCGTAATATATAAGTTTGAGTGTAAATTGAAGGTCAAATGAATATTGTGCAAGAGGTTATGGTCGCAATATATAAGTATGAGTAAAACTTTCGTGGTTGTATAGGCCACCTGAACAGTTCTAGAGCTACATGGGTACTCCCTAAACTGTCACTATATCATCAATACGACATTGAACGGATGTAACCAGTGGGAAAATGTTTGATGGGCATTGCTCAAATTTGAGTTACCATTTAAGTGGGTATTTCCCTTACGCAAAGCAATACTAAATGGCAGAAAAGGGAAAATGGATTGAATAGAGTAGCTTGGTAATGGAGAACACAAGGATGTGGCAGTGGCAGGTGAAAGTTTTGATAACAATTAAACTCGAGCGAGAACATTATGGAAACAACAGTCAACAGAGGTACATGCATAATTATATTGTTTGAAGGAGAGACAACATGTTTGGCAGAACCAATGTCTGTAGTTACATATAAATGTATTAAATAGTATAAATGCAGGAGTCAAGCACAGGGAACATATTTGATCTACAGTATGAATATTGTGCCTTAAGAAGATTCGAAGGACAGTGAGGACAACAACAAACTACTATGTACAGAAATTATTATCACCCGGGAAATATTGTCCAAAGCCATACAACTTACAATGTGCAAAAGTGTTACAATACCAAGGAGAACTTGTGCATACAATAAAACTTACAATGTGTAGTATTTACAGGACCATATTGAGATGAAATACAAATCTATCACTGAAGCAATAGTCGTCCCATGTGTATATGTATACAAAATAGTTTCCTTTCATCTATCAGATTACAATGATAAACTAAAACTTATGATGAACAATCTGATAAAATCACCATAACAAGGCATATGTAAGAAAACTCAATACAATGAAATTTTCATCCGAAAACCATAACCATACAAGCATAAAACTAAATTTTAATACAAATAACATCTTAAACAAGAATATCGTAACTGATGTTGGCTTGTTGATGTCTTCGGTGGTTGGCGATCCTCCTCGCTCCCGCTTGCTAATCACTAAGACCTCACTGGTACCTTCTAGCCAACGCTAGGGGTACTCTTCTTCCCCATGAGCCACCCCCAAGCTGCAAAGGGGCCACACACACAAAACAAAGAAAAGCTATCTCCCAGCTCACCTCGCAAGGTCAAGCTACCATTCTCTATTCGAGTTGAGTATCCCAACTCCCACAAGAAAAATCAGTCAAGAAAAATCTAGCAACACAACCTTAAGCATACTAGTTGTGATCCATTCCCCTCCTTTGCCATTTGATTTATAGAGTTCTCTTAGTGTCCCTTTGCCAAAATGCATGTTAATTTATTTTTATTAAATTTTTATTAGGAAATATTTTCTCCCATACACTTGTCACCCAATCCCTTAGTTTCACCAGAAATTCACTTAATTAATTAAAGTAAATTGTCCATTTCCCTCACCCACCTAAAAGTGTTTCTAAAAACACTTCTTGTTGTCCCTTTATTCCCTCAATTTCCTTTAATGGATGACGCATTTCTTAAATATTAGTTGAGTTATAATTAGGAAAGTTCTTTAGACTATATTCTTCCTATGTTCCACATTCCAATTTCCCCTTTTTGTCTAAGTTCGAATTTAGCAAGTTTTGCACATAAACAACAATTCAATTTTTTGATAATTTAATTCTCCTTAAATTGTAAATTTGATTCCCCCCCCTTTTTTTTCTTCATCCTCACTTTATTAATTGCTTAATTAAATTTTAGTCCTCATATCCTACTTAGAACTAGGCTTTAATTGCAAACTAGGCTTAGCAAATTTTTAAGGGAAGAAATATAATTAATAAACTTTACTCATACATTATTATTTTAAGGCTGACCATGTCAAAGTAAGATATTGTTTTCTAGGCACCTAGGTTCATTGACTCACATGTGTTTAAAAATCGCGACGTGCCCTTCAAGAGGCACTACGTGCTCCAAGGGTGTCACTCGCCTTTATTCATGTTTCATTTATGTGATGTGCCCTTCAAGGCGCACTACGTGCTCCAAGGGTGCCACTGGCCTTTTGATCGATTTTGGTAGACGTCTAACCCTCAGACTCAATACTCCGTCATATGACCTTGTGGGAGACTAAGGGCCTCTAAGGAATAAGGACCATGCCTTATTGCACGCCCCTTAGAATCTTCATGAGTGACAATCTCAATCTTCCCTCATGGCATCGTGGATCTCTCAAACTAGGTAATTGTTAACCTGCAGTTTGAGCCATGGTAGGAGTGCTAGTAGTATGTGGCACAGCTGTTGTCACACCTCTCCCTCAATATCTCTGGTTGTCATGCATGTCCCCTTTTCTCCTAATGTGAGTTTGATTAGCAAGAAATCACCAGTCTGCATCCATCAACGGAACATGTCAGTGATCCATAAACATCATCCTAATATACTCAAACATCTGTCACATATGCATAAACATAAATACCCAAACCATATACAGTCCCCGACTCGATCTGGAGTCCAAGGAGGTCCATCGATGTCATCAGCGTCCCCAATCTGTCAAGCGTCTTTCACACTCAAGAGAACCCGTCAATAGCACCTATCGATACATATATAATCAAATAGCATATCATCATATCCACAACATCATCATCATAATCCATAAGCGAAACATACAATCATATAATGAACCGGATCACTTGCACACAAGTGTCCTCAAAGAATAAGTCAAATCATGTGAGCGCAAGAGTGGAATGTTACATTATTGTACTGTCTAAACATAAATCCAATTATTGAAATTGAAGATGAGGATATGTGAACAAATATATGCTATCTACAAACATAGATCTAATTGTTAAAGTTGAACATGGGGACATGTGAATACATATATGATATCTCATTTAATAATGTACTATGCCACTTTTGCTCCAACTTCAAACAAATTGATATTGTCTATATGTAGATGCAATTGTTGAAGTTGAAGATGAGGATGTCAACAAATATATGTCATTTCATTTGATGTCACTTTTATACCAACTTCAAATAAACCAATAACGTCTAAATATAGATCCAATTGTTGAATTTGAAGATGAAGAGATGTGAATAAATATATGTCACTTCATTTTGTCAACTTATGCTTATATGTTGAATTTGGCATGTGACTCTCTGGTTATGTTAGGATACATGATATTGCATATAATGGATTGGATACTTTAGAACTTGGACATATTGTTTAATAAATCTAAATTTTAATAATGTGTCCAATTGTAGAAGTAGAAGTGTTTATTCCATTATTTGTAACTTTTATGTTGAGGAAATTGTAGGAGAAATTTGTTTCTTTGAAAGGCTAGGCATTTGCATAATAGCCTTAATGATGAGTGAATTTTTCACTCAAAACCCATTACTTAAAAAAAAAAATGAGGTTAAACCAAAATTTCATTGAACAATACATGCCCAATTGTAGAAGTCTCCATTCCATTATTTGTAACCTTTATTGTGAAAAAATTGCATGAGAATTTTGTTGTTTTGAAAGGCTAAGTATTTGTTTCATGCCCCTAATGATGACTGAAGTGTTCACTCAAAACACATTACGCAAAAACTTTATGTAGTTAAACCAAAAAGTCAATGAAAAATATATCCAATTGTAAAAGTCTCCATTCCATTATTTGTAACCTTGATGGTGAGGAAATCCTTGGAGAAGTTCATTGATTTAAAAACCTAATAATCCACTTGATAGACCTCATGATATGTGTAACATAAGTCTCCATTCCATTATTTGTAACCTTTATGGTGAGGAAATCCTTGGAGAAGTTCATTAAATACCTAATAATTCACTTGATAGACCTCATGATATGTGGAACATTCACTTGAAACGCAATGATTAAAAACATTTTCATAGTCAAACTAGAAAATTATTAAACAACATGTCCAAGTTTATATGTCTCCATTACATCATTTTTAGTTCTTATATGATGATGAAATTGCAGAATAAGTTCATTGTTTTGAAAGGATATGAATACACTCTATACCCCTTGTGTTGAGTGAAGTTTTCATTTGAAACGTATTTCTTAAAAAATGTTATAAGTAGTTTAAACTAGAACAATTACATTCAAGCCCAACTTGGCCTTTCCTCATTTTTAACCCATAATAGCAATATAAGCTTCACTCAATGCATCATTTCCTTACCAATCTTGTCCCAACATTAAATTCATTTTTCAACATTTCCAACACACCATAATGCTATAATTATATCACTCCAACTTCATATGGACTCATCTCAAATAATTTTAGTTTGAAGCCAATACAAAGCATAAATACACTTCTTATTTCATGTGCCTTTTTTATACTTCCATTCTGGAAGTAACTAGAATTGTTAAGTCCTACTTTGATTTGTTTTCGTTGTACACTTAGAATACACTCGACATTCCTTACCCTCATTCTCATCAAGAATTCACAATCATTGTTGGAAACATTTACTTCAATGATGCAATATCTTCTAGCTTAAGCATATATCTTATGATATCCCATTCCCTTAACTCTAGTTGTCATAAGTTTTATCTAAATTTGAAATTGTCTCTTCATTCCATTGGATTATTCTCAACAAACTTCAACTCAGCCTTATAAGACAATTCCATGTTATGGAATGCTTTATTCCTCCATTAACTATTTAGAAACTCTTACCATTGGTT
>JASDQU010309527.1:22399-51275 GCA_032191745.1 Picea mariana
AAGCCATTAATTAAATACTTATCTAACATCAATATGAAGATCGAACAATTATGGTTTGGATTATTACTTTCATTGTTCTTAAATATTTTGCGGATAATTCTAGATTATTGTACCAGTTCATGGAATAGATTACCTCAATGATTAGATTTTAAGTCTTACTTAATGTAATATGTTAATTAAATTGTAAGATGAATGTGGTGAGTGTGCATACACAAAAATTTGATATTTCATCGTGACCATGTATAGTGGTTACATATTGGCAGGTTACTGATGGTGGTTTGGAATAGAACTTTATCTGTTGCTAAGTTTGTACTTATGCTCTTGTTGTTCTTTTTATTCTTTATATATTATGCTCTGGTTAGGAATAGAACTTTATATGTTGCTAAGTTTGTACTTATGCTCATGTTTTTTTTTTTATTCGTTATATATTATGCTCATGAATAGAACTTTATTTGTTGCTAAGTTTTTACATATGCTCTTGTTGTTCTTTTTATTCTTTATATATTATGCTCTAACTCAATTGCATTTGAGTATCACTTAAAGGATTGATTAAGCATAGTAAATGATTCTTTTGCACTATGAAGAAATGATGGTTAAGTACGGTTGATGATTCCAGTATTGAATTGTGGAATAGGAATGGAGTTATGGGATTTAAATACCTTCTTGTTCCTCAAAACAGTCGCCAGTCTTGAGACCTTAAATGGTCAAAATCAATCAGATGAATCCTAAACTTGAGTGTTGATTATGCGTCTTGGATGTCCTAACCTTGCAGGTAGGTTGGGCGGGTAGATATCCCTTGTTATCTTATTTGATGTAGTTGATCTATAAATAACAATGATTGTATTTAAAACTTGATGTGTAGTGAGATAGTAAAGAAAGATGATGTAAATGTTAATGTATATTATTTCATGTAACACTTGTTCTATATGTTGTTCAAAAAAAAAAGTCACTATTGTACTTACTACTGTACTTACTTACTTAAAGTCTTAACTAAAGGATCGTTACAAGTTATGATTTATGCCCATTACTGCTTGACACTAAATATGTCAAATACCATAATAATATAGTCATAACCTAAAACGACATTCAAATGTAATATCCCCTCTTATAACTTTTATTCATTCCTTCAGGTGTACATAACTTTTTGTAGACTAATCCATATAAAAAATGGTAATCATATTTTATCTTTTTCCCACGAGTCTTTTGACAATATTATTGGAAATATTTGCTTAAATTTCTCATCTTTAATGTATTCCTCTTTGTATTTCGCATATTTAATGTATTCCTATCTATGTGATTCATAGATATTCCTCAAATAACTTTTTGTAGACTAATCCATATAAAAAATGGTAATCATATTTTATCTTTTTCCCACGAGTCTTTTGGGAATACTATTGGAAATATTTGCTTAAATTTCTCATATTTAATGTATTCCTCTTTGTTTCTCGCATCTTTAATGTATTCATGTATTTCGCTTCTTTAATGTATTCCTGTTTGTATTTCAATTTCTGTTTATGAACACCTATTTGCATTCTCTAATGCATATGTAAATATTGATGCTCACAATAATGACACAAGCATGAGATTATTCATATTGTATTCTTTAGAAAGTAAGGTTGTACAGTTGTTGTATTCTTTAGAAAGTAAGGTTGTACAGTTGCTGCTGCTTTTTTTTCTTGCCTGACAAAATCTTTTGTTGGTTGTACATTGTACCTATTTTTTCATTTTATCATGATAGAACTCAATGATACAACCTCGAGTATGGTGTTGCAATGGGTCTTTGGATGGATTTATTGTAGAATGCAATGCCATTGAGTAGACATTGCTTAACCTTTTATAGATACCATGCATGGCATTATTTTCATCAGATTTTAGTTGAAAGCTATATTCGAAATGTCACTAATGGAACTTGGCCCAAAAACAATCTAAAAAATTTCTACTCTATAATCACACTTGGCTCTAGAAACAATCTAACTTGGTCATTATTTTACTTTAGTTTCAATTCATTTCTAACAATGATTACAATTTGCAGTTTAGGTGTTATCGTGATGTTATCCTATACAAATTCATTTAGAAGTATTTTTAATATTTTATTAGATTTTGAGATTAATAGACACTTTTGAAATATATGATCTTGAGGATTTTTAATTAATTTCCATGGTGCAAGAGAACTTAATTACAAAATCAATCAAACAATGACATATGCCAAGGAGTAAATAATCTACTTATTTAATTTTTAAGGTGCAACCAAGATCTACTTAACTTCCAAGCGTATGATTAAATCAATCATCGAATTCACAATAATCAACATCATTTTCAAGGTACGCACATGATCTGATTGTCGGATTAACACGATTCACTTATTGATCATTGCCCGCAATTAATCATTCACAAGGAATCATACAGTAACATCATGACAAGCGTGCTAGTAAACTAAGGCGTAAACATTATGCATCAACTTATCCCATAGCACAAACAATCTAAACACATATTCTTCGGCATAAACCAAGGCGCAAAGAAATTCAATATTAAACGATCAAGCCTCAACATATATTAGTGGCGAAATAACATCTAAGTAATAAAATGATCATATATCAACATATATAAGTGGCGAAATAGAATCTAAGTAATAACACAACCTTATAACAACATATATAAGTGGCGAAATAAAATCTAATTAATACAATGATCTCGCATCAATATATCTAAGTGGAAAAATAGAATCTTATTAATTCAATGATCTTGCATCAATGTATCTAAGTAGCGGAATAGAATCTAATTAATTCAATGAACTTGCATCAATGTATATAAGTGGCGAAATAGAATCTAATGATTGCAATGATCTTGCATCAATATATCTAAGTGGTCTCTTCAAGGTCTTAAATCTTTAATTAAGCAAAAGGGCTGCAACAGAAGACTGGTTACACTTCATGGTAATCTACCACTATTGTTTTCAGGGTTCAACGCCACATCGTTAGTAAAGATAAATACATTAAATGTCAATATGAATACAAACGAAATATAAATTAATTAATGAGGCCATTTATAAGGCTTAAAACATGATTAATCAATTGATCAAAATTTTAAAAGCACTAGTCGAAGGCATCGCTCCATGGCATGGTAAGGTTAAGGTATTTTAATTACTTATCCCACCTTGAACTAATTTCACTGACTTAATTAATCTTGAATTAAAACCTAGTTGAAGCTTTAATTACCACCGAAATCAGTGCAGGCGAACGCGGAGTGAAAGGAAACCAAAACTGGAAATGCTAGCAGCTTCATGGCAGAGCGTTGAGCATTAAAAGAACTGGGTAAGCAATGTTGAGAATTATATGAATAATTGTCTGAGTAAAAACTGAGTGTGAACCCTTAAGGTCTGAGTGTAATTCCAAGAGTCATTTGAATTATGTGCATAAGTTCTGAGCACAGTTATATAAGTATGAGCGTGGAAAAAGGGGAGGGGGCGAGCATAACTTGGAGGATTGTGCTTAATAATCTACGCGCCAAAGTAAAAGTTTGAGTGTAAATCGAAAGTCAAAATAAGACTGTGCAAGAGGTTCTGGGCGTAATATATAAGTTTGAGTGTAAATTGAAGGTCAAATGAATATTGTGCAAGAGGTTATGGTCGCAATATATAAGTATGAGTAAAACTTTCGTGGTTGTATAGGCCACCTGAACAGTTCTAGAGCTACATGGGTACTCCCTAAACTGTCACTATATCATCAATACGACATTGAACGGATGTAACCAGTGGGAAAATGTTTGATGGGCATTGCTCAAATTTGAGTTACCATTTAAGTGGGTATTTCCCTTACGCAAAGCAATACTAAATGGCAGAAAAGGGAAAATGGATTGAATAGAGTAGCTTGGTAATGGAGAACACAAGGATGTGGCAGTGGCAGGTGAAAGTTTTGATAACAATTAAACTCGAGCGAGAACATTATGGAAACAACAGTCAACAGAGGTACATGCATAATTATATTGTTTGAAGGAGAGACAACATGTTTGGCAGAACCAATGTCTGTAGTTACATATAAATGTATTAAATAGTATAAATGCAGGAGTCAAGCACAGGGAACATATTTGATCTACAGTATGAATATTGTGCCTTAAGAAGATTCGAAGGACAGTGAGGACAACAACAAACTACTATGTACAGAAATTATTATCACCCGGGAAATATTGTCCAAAGCCATACAACTTACAATGTGCAAAAGTGTTACAATACCAAGGAGAACTTGTGCATACAATAAAACTTACAATGTGTAGTATTTACAGGACCATATTGAGATGAAATACAAATCTATCACTGAAGCAATAGTCGTCCCATGTGTATATGTATACAAAATAGTTTCCTTTCATCTATCAGATTACAATGATAAACTAAAACTTATGATGAACAATCTGATAAAATCACCATAACAAGGCATATGTAAGAAAACTCAATACAATGAAATTTTCATCCGAAAACCATAACCATACAAGCATAAAACTAAATTTTAATACAAATAACATCTTAAACAAGAATATCGTAACTGATGTTGGCTTGTTGATGTCTTCGGTGGTTGGCGATCCTCCTCGCTCCCGCTTGCTAATCACTAAGACCTCACTGGTACCTTCTAGCCAACGCTAGGGGTACTCTTCTTCCCCATGAGCCACCCCCAAGCTGCAAAGGGGCCACACACACAAAACAAAGAAAAGCTATCTCCCAGCTCACCTCGCAAGGTCAAGCTACCATTCTCTATTCGAGTTGAGTATCCCAACTCCCACAAGAAAAATCAGTCAAGAAAAATCTAGCAACACAACCTTAAGCATACTAGTTGTGATCCATTCCCCTCCTTTGCCATTTGATTTATAGAGTTCTCTTAGTGTCCCTTTGCCAAAATGCATGTTAATTTATTTTTATTAAATTTTTATTAGGAAATATTTTCTCCCATACACTTGTCACCCAATCCCTTAGTTTCACCAGAAATTCACTTAATTAATTAAAGTAAATTGTCCATTTCCCTCACCCACCTAAAAGTGTTTCTAAAAACACTTCTTGTTGTCCCTTTATTCCCTCAATTTCCTTTAATGGATGACGCATTTCTTAAATATTAGTTGAGTTATAATTAGGAAAGTTCTTTAGACTATATTCTTCCTATGTTCCACATTCCAATTTCCCCTTTTTGTCTAAGTTCGAATTTAGCAAGTTTTGCACATAAACAACAATTCAATTTTTTGATAATTTAATTCTCCTTAAATTGTAAATTTGATTCCCCCCCCTTTTTTTTCTTCATCCTCACTTTATTAATTGCTTAATTAAATTTTAGTCCTCATATCCTACTTAGAACTAGGCTTTAATTGCAAACTAGGCTTAGCAAATTTTTAAGGGAAGAAATATAATTAATAAACTTTACTCATACATTATTATTTTAAGGCTGACCATGTCAAAGTAAGATATTGTTTTCTAGGCACCTAGGTTCATTGACTCACATGTGTTTAAAAATCGCGACGTGCCCTTCAAGAGGCACTACGTGCTCCAAGGGTGTCACTCGCCTTTATTCATGTTTCATTTATGTGATGTGCCCTTCAAGGCGCACTACGTGCTCCAAGGGTGCCACTGGCCTTTTGATCGATTTTGGTAGACGTCTAACCCTCAGACTCAATACTCCGTCATATGACCTTGTGGGAGACTAAGGGCCTCTAAGGAATAAGGACCATGCCTTATTGCACGCCCCTTAGAATCTTCATGAGTGACAATCTCAATCTTCCCTCATGGCATCGTGGATCTCTCAAACTAGGTAATTGTTAACCTGCAGTTTGAGCCATGGTAGGAGTGCTAGTAGTATGTGGCACAGCTGTTGTCACACCTCTCCCTCAATATCTCTGGTTGTCATGCATGTCCCCTTTTCTCCTAATGTGAGTTTGATTAGCAAGAAATCACCAGTCTGCATCCATCAACGGAACATGTCAGTGATCCATAAACATCATCCTAATATACTCAAACATCTGTCACATATGCATAAACATAAATACCCAAACCATATACAGTCCCCGACTCGATCTGGAGTCCAAGGAGGTCCATCGATGTCATCAGCGTCCCCAATCTGTCAAGCGTCTTTCACACTCAAGAGAACCCGTCAATAGCACCTATCGATACATATATAATCAAATAGCATATCATCATATCCACAACATCATCATCATAATCCATAAGCGAAACATACAATCATATAATGAACCGGATCACTTGCACACAAGTGTCCTCAAAGAATAAGTCAAATCATGTGAGCGCAAGAGTGGAATGTTACATTATTGTACTGTCTAAACATAAATCCAATTATTGAAATTGAAGATGAGGATATGTGAACAAATATATGCTATCTACAAACATAGATCTAATTGTTAAAGTTGAACATGGGGACATGTGAATACATATATGATATCTCATTTAATAATGTACTATGCCACTTTTGCTCCAACTTCAAACAAATTGATATTGTCTATATGTAGATGCAATTGTTGAAGTTGAAGATGAGGATGTCAACAAATATATGTCATTTCATTTGATGTCACTTTTATACCAACTTCAAATAAACCAATAACGTCTAAATATAGATCCAATTGTTGAATTTGAAGATGAAGAGATGTGAATAAATATATGTCACTTCATTTTGTCAACTTATGCTTATATGTTGAATTTGGCATGTGACTCTCTGGTTATGTTAGGATACATGATATTGCATATAATGGATTGGATACTTTAGAACTTGGACATATTGTTTAATAAATCTAAATTTTAATAATGTGTCCAATTGTAGAAGTAGAAGTGTTTATTCCATTATTTGTAACTTTTATGTTGAGGAAATTGTAGGAGAAATTTGTTTCTTTGAAAGGCTAGGCATTTGCATAATAGCCTTAATGATGAGTGAATTTTTCACTCAAAACCCATTACTTAAAAAAAAAAATGAGGTTAAACCAAAATTTCATTGAACAATACATGCCCAATTGTAGAAGTCTCCATTCCATTATTTGTAACCTTTATTGTGAAAAAATTGCATGAGAATTTTGTTGTTTTGAAAGGCTAAGTATTTGTTTCATGCCCCTAATGATGACTGAAGTGTTCACTCAAAACACATTACGCAAAAACTTTATGTAGTTAAACCAAAAAGTCAATGAAAAATATATCCAATTGTAAAAGTCTCCATTCCATTATTTGTAACCTTGATGGTGAGGAAATCCTTGGAGAAGTTCATTGATTTAAAAACCTAATAATCCACTTGATAGACCTCATGATATGTGTAACATAAGTCTCCATTCCATTATTTGTAACCTTTATGGTGAGGAAATCCTTGGAGAAGTTCATTAAATACCTAATAATTCACTTGATAGACCTCATGATATGTGGAACATTCACTTGAAACGCAATGATTAAAAACATTTTCATAGTCAAACTAGAAAATTATTAAACAACATGTCCAAGTTTATATGTCTCCATTACATCATTTTTAGTTCTTATATGATGATGAAATTGCAGAATAAGTTCATTGTTTTGAAAGGATATGAATACACTCTATACCCCTTGTGTTGAGTGAAGTTTTCATTTGAAACGTATTTCTTAAAAAATGTTATAAGTAGTTTAAACTAGAACAATTACATTCAAGCCCAACTTGGCCTTTCCTCATTTTTAACCCATAATAGCAATATAAGCTTCACTCAATGCATCATTTCCTTACCAATCTTGTCCCAACATTAAATTCATTTTTCAACATTTCCAACACACCATAATGCTATAATTATATCACTCCAACTTCATATGGACTCATCTCAAATAATTTTAGTTTGAAGCCAATACAAAGCATAAATACACTTCTTATTTCATGTGCCTTTTTTATACTTCCATTCTGGAAGTAACTAGAATTGTTAAGTCCTACTTTGATTTGTTTTCGTTGTACACTTAGAATACACTCGACATTCCTTACCCTCATTCTCATCAAGAATTCACAATCATTGTTGGAAACATTTACTTCAATGATGCAATATCTTCTAGCTTAAGCATATATCTTATGATATCCCATTCCCTTAACTCTAGTTGTCATAAGTTTTATCTAAATTTGAAATTGTCTCTTCATTCCATTGGATTATTCTCAACAAACTTCAACTCAGCCTTATAAGACAATTCCATGTTATGGAATGCTTTATTCCTCCATTAACTATTTAGAAACTCTTACCATTGGTTCATTCCATTGGATTATTCTCAACAAACTTCAACTCAGCCTTATAAGACAATTCCATGTTATGGAATGCTTTATTCCTCCATTAACTATTTAGAAACTCTTACCATTGGTTGTGATAGCATAAAGTGGTATTACTACAACTAAAAATTATGCTATGAAATCCTAAAGGTATTGGGATTCTTAAAAAAAAAAAAAACACTCATTACTTTAGTTACATTGTCAAGAGTTATCCATTTAAGGATTGCCTACATAATTTTAAGATTAATTTTGATATCACCTCCTCCAATTACACACGCCAAGTACATTAAAATTGCCTACAAACTCGCATTTCTTAAAGTTGCAACCAACTTGTGTTTCTCTACTGATTCCAACATGTACATTCAAATAAGAACTATAAATAAAACGAATAAAATATTCAAAATACTATAAATTTAAAAACTAATAAAATATTAAAAACTATAAATAAAAACTAATAAAAATATTGAAGATTCCAACATGTACATTCAAATAAAAACTATAAATAAAACGAATAAAATTTTCAAAAAACTATAAATTAAAAAACTAATAAAATATTAAAAACTATAAATAAAAACTAATAAAAATATTCAAAATGTCACTTTATAATAAAAATATTCAAAATCGTACTTCACTCTAAAAAATCTAAATCATACTTATCATTAAATAATGAATTATATTCTATAATTGGGATATAATTTTACATTAGTTTCAATTTATTCTTAACGATAATCATAATAATAATGATTTAAATAATATATTTTTACTTTTCATTTTTAATTTAGGTAATATTATTCTAGAGTCTAATATGGGAGAGATGTCCATTTAACATAAAGCATTAAAATAATAATAATAAATACACAAAATAATAAATCAATATTAAATTAATAATAAATTAATAAAAACATTAAAATATATATAAATAAAAAAACACTTATAAACAACAAGTTCGGTCAATTAATTAATGAACACAATAATCAAAACAAGTATATAGTACCACCAACATAGATCCATCTTAACCTGTGATCTATCAAGGGCAGAGAGGGATCAAATCTCTAGAGGTGCAAACCTTTAACCTGTCCTCAAGTTTTGCACTCTAAAAGAGGTTTCCACCTTGAGAGATTGGATTCCTCTCAGCACTAGATAGATCCCTTATTAAGATGGATCTATAGATTAATTTACAACTAAAGTATGATCATTTTCATTATTTATATAATTCATTGCTAACAATAATCACAATGATAACAATTTAAATAATATAGTTTCCATTATTTATATGAATTTATTTTATATAAATTAATTTACTGATCATTTTCATTATTTATATGAATTCATTTTATATAAATTAACTTACAGTAGAGGTATGATCATTTTCATTATTTATATATGATGTTTATATGAATAATTGAGAAAGAGTTTTTAATAATATCATTTTCATTATTAATTTAGATAATATCATTATTATTTATATGATGCTATTTTATATAAATTAATTTACAGCTTAAGTATTGTAATTTGACAATAACACATACCAAGAAAAGTATTATAACACATTCACAAATTAAGAAAACAAGGACCAATCATATGTAGTATTCATTACAAAGTCTAAATGGAGTTGTTTAATTGTTCCACTTTTTGTTTTTTAGCATGAATTCAGAATCTAGTAACATAAATTTTAACGAAATCATAAGTTTTTGTTGTTTAAATTGTATTTTTGAATGCATAAATAGATTCAACCTGTTAAAAAACCTTGAGAGCACTAGGATTATACAGACTTAACCACTCAAATTTGCAGATCCAACACTTTCTCGCCAAATTTTGGACGAATCTGTTTGGGGGTTTTACCTCTGATCATGTCAGCGATAGCTTGACATGTCAAGTCCAGAAGATTCTTTATACACAGGTAGTGGGCTTCCAGTACAAGTTTCAAAAATGTTTCATGATCGTCTAGAGTTTGAAGGAACTCTGAATCCCACGTACTGTTAACATCATGAGGGGCATGAAGTACATGGTGTCTAGTGCATGACCTTTTCCAAAATGTTGCTAGAAACGAGAGGCAGAGGAATAATTATGTGAGTACCCAAGTCTTCCATCACCTTATTTACAATCTGAGACTCGGAATCCAGGACCTCCTCCACTTCAAATATTTTTCCATTGTCGCTCATCAATCTCACAATATTTGTATTATTCTTGTTACTGGATTCCATCCCCGAGGCACGAGCAGATACAATGAAATGAAATGGATTGATGATCGTGCTTGGTGCAGATAGCGTTCTATTCTAAATGAAATGAAAAGTAGAGATATTCGGTTCTACTTCCACTAATGGTGTAGATTTTAATCGCTAATGTTCATATTAATAGAAACCAGTTTTTGTATACAACCGATTTTCTCACAGGGTCGACAGATAAATCATGCTAAATTTTGGTAGGGGTGTATATTCTTCTAGACTTATCATAATGAGCCAAAGTCCACTTTGTAAGAATTGAACCTCGGTGGGGAGGATAACAAACATGCTACCCAACCACGAGAGTTAAGAACCTTGGACAATGTAGAGGTAGGGTATGTATATCTCCATAGACTTTGGTTTCTGGGTTGAACTTGACCTTGACTTTAAAATTAGATTATTATTATTCTATTATTATAATTATGTATATAATGATGATGGGCTAAAGGTTGTAAAATTAAAAAAAATCAATTGATAAAACTAATTAGATTTGTAATGTTAATTGATAATAAATAATAATAAAAACAACTAATTAAATTAAATTTATAATGTTAATTGGTATTAAATAATATTAAAAATAGGTAATTAGATTTATAATGTTAATTGGTAATCAGCATAAATCCATCTTAACCCCAGATCTGTCTATAGATTTGATCTCTTTGGGGGCTTGATAGATCCCCAGTTAAGATGGATGTATGGTGGTGGTACTAAATAAGTGTTTTGATTATTGTGTCTATTGATTAATTGAGCAGACTTGTTGTTTATGTGTTTTTTTTTATTTATATATATTTTAATATTTTTTATTATTTCATTATTAATTTAATATTAATTTATTATTTTGTGGATTTTTTACTATTATTTTAATGTGTTATGTTAAATGGACATCTCTCCCATAAAACCCTTACTATACAAAAGCATGTACTCGAAGTCTAGCATAGCAGGTCATTCTCTCTTCGATGTTATTAGTCCCTGCCGAAGGCATAGAGGGACTATAGCGATCGATAATTCGTTGACTTCATATTAGTTTGTCCTTTGACCACAAATATTTCCATAATATCTATTGTTGGAACTAGGGAACTAAAAACATTGATTTTTATATAATAAAAAGTACCATATATGTCATGATCCGATTGGATAACAGATTGGAGGTCTTATTGTTGGCTTCGTTATTCCCAATGTTATATATGTTGGCATATCCAGAGTATTTGATCGTATACGGTCTTTTTGAATCATATATTTTCTTATGCATTGCTCGAAGGTGGATTAATGCTAGCATTAGTTTGAATGTTTGTCTTAGCAATTTCTTCTAGCATTGTCTTAGATTATATACGGTGTTTTTTTTATTTGTACTAATCATATTGAAATGTTTAGATATCCAAGGTTTATAGTGATAAATAATTCCAAAGTTTATAACCGTGTATTGTGATTTATTTTTTTCTTTGTGCTACTACTATTATTATTACTCCTTTGTATTTGTATTGAAATGTATTGACACTTTTTTTGAGGTGCTTGAATAGGCCTAACATCTTAAATGTTTACATGACGCGAAGTCCTCCAACATGTCTGACAACTTAAATGTTTTCATACCGCGAGGCCCTTAAACATCCTGACAGCCTTAAATGTTTATCTAAATACACTTCTCGAAGTACATTTTTCCTCGAAATTTTCCATACAATCTTGCAGTGATTTTGGACAATATTGTTGTCCACCACCAGTTGAATAGGCATTGTATGCTTCATCCTTCTTCTAGCCTTGCAATGCAATTTCGTCATCGTTGAAGCTACATACATTGTTTATTGGTTTGGTGAGTGCTTCTTCTTCGTTGGTTCATCGGTTGTTGTTTGTTGTTGTTGTTCGGTTCATAATTCGACCTGCGCTTCCACCTTTCATCGTTTCAGAGTAAGTTTCCATGCAATAGTTTCATTTTCTATTCCTTCTTTGTTGTTCAGTGTTTGCAGTTTGCAAGTAAGAATGTTTTCTTATTTCTACTGGCATGCTCGTCATACGTTTTTGGTTCCTTCTGTGCTTCGGCTGCATTTTTGTAATCGTTGGAGATAGATATGTTGTTTACTGGTTCGGTGGTTATTGCTTGTTCGTTGGTTCGTTGGTTATTTGGTTGTTGGTTGTGTTTATTTGGCTCAAGTTTGTGATTTGGGGCCCTAGGGCTRGAGTTGGGCATGTTTGTGCTTTCTCGTTGGTTTGGTGCTTGATATTTTATTTTGTTTGCTTCGGCTTTGCAGGTTTGAGGTCCTGCGCCAGCAGTTGGAGCTTCTTCTTTTCTAATGTATTATTATTATTATTTGGGTGCTTTACGATGTTCAKCCCCTGCATCCACGAGTGGACATGCGGTTGTGTTATTTTCCTTGTCTGGCAAGGTCGATATATGTTATGTTGTGATATTTTGTTGGTGCTTCAGTGTTGACATGATAGAAAATASTTGCATGAAAAATAGTTCAAGAAGTACATGTGAAATTGCAATATCCGTTGTTTTTTTGTTAAAATAAAACATATGCAAGCTGCACTTATAAACCATGTATGGTGAAATGTTCCCATATGACAATACATGTTCTTTATCCTCTACATAGACTTGTGTGACCATGATACAATTTGTCTTGTACTTGAGATATGATATGTACAACAAAGATACTGCAAAATTATATTTCCATGTCTGGAAGAATATCTGGGTAGTTTTCCATGGAAAACCAAAATCTTGTATCCTGGGCGCAACAGTCTGTGTAGAGGATAAAGAACATGTATTTCCATTGGTGGAAGCATATCCGAATACTTTTCCATGGAAAACCAAAAATTGTTTAGCTATGGACATGCAATTTCGTAATATTTTGTGGCTTGTAATATATTTTGGGCAGGGAAAAAAATTACATATTTACAACTATGGATGGAGAAGCACAAAGTTTCATGTTTATTCCTATATTTTATTCTATTCGTTGAGTCTCATTTACTATATGTACATATTATTTGTTCTCCGGTGCATATGAGCTTCCATTCATGTTCATTGTATTTTGTGTGTTCCCACATTCAAACAAATAGAATAGCTGGAGAAAACGATGGAGTCTTGACTGCATCGGTTTGTATTACATTTATTGTCTGTATATGTGTTCACCTAGTTTATTGTATGTAGATGTTGCGTACCTTCCTACATAATAACTTATCTTCATTACATGTCTTCCTGCAAACTAACCTCCTTCATGTCCGTTGTATTTTTACTGCATTGCTACATTTAAACAAACAGAATGGCTAGAGAGGACGATGGACTCTTTGGTGAGAATGTAGACGAGAAGTTACAGAGGTGGATACATGTACTCATATTTCATATTCCAATGTTCAATATTTCATTTACTATCTGTATATTTGTTGTGCTTGTTCTGTTGCTTTGCACCCTTTTATTATTATTATTATTATAATTTTTTTGGTTTACCTGTATGTATATACTACGTATATTTTTGTGTATTCTCATGTGAATCGTATTTTGTTTGTTGTTACATTGGAATAAATAGAGCTGTTTTTCTTTCTTTTACATGTATGTCTTCATACTAACTTGCCTTCATGTCCACTGTATATTCGGCGTTGCTACCTTGGAAGAAACAGGTTGGTTGGACAGGAAGATGAATTGTTTTGTGCAACAGCAGAGGGTTTTTTGGTACAATCTTCGAAAAGGTATACCAACTATGTTGGTAAATTAAATATACAAACTGGGTGGGGGCATATAATATTAGACTAGAAAATGATGACTTGGCAGCAATGGGCCTTTCTGCCCTCTCCATTTCTACTTTTTCCATTTTCTATTATCCCTTTTGATTTCTAATTGCTCTGCTTAGTGGTCTTTCCAAAAATGCCTTGGTTCATCGGTTGGTGGAATAACAGTTTCACATTTATGGTCATGCTTCTATCTTATTCCATACTTACTCACTTTGTCGATTACAGGTTCGAGGCTAGCGGGTTCAAGATTGCTCCCTTGGCTTCTGGGGGTCTGCAATATACAAATTGGTCGTCGTGCCCCATTATCATGCCTTGTTTATTGTTACACATTTTTCCAATTAAAAAATCAGAGGCATACTATTTGACGCTCAAGTCCTCATGTTTCCTGAGTATATTTCTTGACACCCTATTTCATATTCCATCTCCTTCCACCTTGCATGTGACATTAAGAACTATTATGGACAGTATACAATGCATATGCTTGTTTATTCCTTCTGATGTTCATCTACACATGATTGCATCAGAAAACATTGGACTAGTGACATGTCCATGAGCAGTCAGTCATCCCTGACATCAGCAGACCGACAAGGCCAAAGGTAAAGATGCATACATTTTGTTCCTAGTATGTTTACCAAACAAATGTCCTCGTCTATTTATTCATCTATTGCATGGTGAATATGTTGATGTCATCTAAAATACATGGTTTGCAGTTCACAAGAAGTATCAACAAGTACAAGCGAGACGCCGAACATAGCGCAAGTTCCGCAGACTAGAAGATGTGGTTGCAAAACTATGGCTTCATAGTTCATCGAAGCTATGCGTCTACTTGTATATTTATGCCAATGAAAAAATAATTAAAAAAAAAATGCACACTAACATTCACTTCAGTTTTCCTGTTCAAAAATTGTCACCAAGTCTAGAGTTGTAACACCCAAAGTATTATCAATAGAGGGCTTTAATAGCCGTCGAACCAGACAAGTGTTCATCGGGGACATGATGGTCGTCTATAGCACCTACTTGGACAAGGCAAACAAAACTAGATCCATTATGCATGATGACATGACAGACAAGGAGGCCATGATGATAGTCACACTGACTATTCCTACACAACTTGTCCAGAAACATGCAGAAAAGATATTGCCGGGTAATGGGATATCCATTACAAATTTTAATATATTGTCCAAAACAGTATATAATTGTGGTGATTGTGATTGGATTATTTCGCTCAATGAAACAAGTATTGTGGGAAAAATTCTCATTGTTTGTTCAGAATATCATTTCTTCCCAGATGCAACTATCATCCAGCTTACACAAAGCCGTGATATTTACCCAATCGGAACCATTGGCACAGTTGTCACACTAGAGAGAAAACTTGGCTCGCAACACATTCTCCATATAAAGGATGGAGAGTCGGACAGTGACAAGGCAATGGTATCATTTTCCATATCCAGTTTTGTCCTTTACTTTCACATGTGCATGTATCTCAGGTGAGTTACACAAATATTGCATTGTTCCATGTTGCAGTTGCAATTGTTCGATACCTATTCAAATTTGTTTTCGTCAATGGAACAACAATTGCATAAAGGGCAGTTTCCACTTATTCTCTTCAAAAATATAACAAATAAAAGGGATTTTAGAGAAAGGATCTTTCGAACAACCCAAGCAACATTTGTAACAGAGTTGCAAGCAGACATAGTACAGGATCTGAAGAAACTAGCTAGCTCTACAACTATTGTGTGTATACATCCATAGAATCATCCTCACTTTTCTTATACAAATAGCCTTCACCAAATTTCTGCGGCTTGTTTTATTTTTTATTTTATTTTTAAGGCGGGGTGTAGTTGTGTATTATATTGTTCAATGTATTAATTCTTATGCTTGCATTTCCAGGTTGAACATGTTTTGGTTATAGCGAATGCATACTCGACCCCCTTTGAGCCTGTATGTGCGAAATACAACTCTCCTTCTTCTGCTTTCGCTTTGATAAGTGATGATACGATTGATTGTCTGCGATACGGTGAAAAATGTTCATATATATATGGACATTGCCTCAATGTTTCCATTTGAATTGTGGGAAACACAATCGTGCATTGTACAATCAGGCATCCTAAGTTACAAGATGTGCTTCCTAGGTTGGCAGAATTGTCGTATGAAGAATACCTACAAAAAAAGGCAAGCAGTGTCTACATGTTGCATGACTTTCGGATACACAACAAATTTACCTTAAATGACGACAATGAAATATTGCATATCGGGTGAAGAAGAAAAAAAAAAAAAGACAAGAAAAAAAAAACATATGAAGCTTTGACAAGAAACAAAAAATATCTCATGTGCCTCTGTAATATTTCTTCAACACCCAGATGAATGTTCATCGGACTTGAGTACTTGATATTGCATGTGCATAAGATTGTTTGGTCCAAAAATGGGAAGCATGGCACCAAACCCCATATATCCCATGGCCCTAGTTATTTTCTCGTGGGAACATATACCAGATGTAATAGAAAACCAATGTTGCGACGTGTTTTCTTTGTATTTCAAATTGTTTGATGCAAAGGTCGATGTGTGTTTCTCTATGCAACCTTGTGGGATCTTGCTTGCGGCCTATTTGGAGTTTAGTTGGTTCTTGGTTGTATGCTTCATCTGTCAATTTGTATATCACAGAAATCTGAGTGTTGTTTGGAGGACACGGAACAATAGAATTGCAATTTTTTAGCCAGCTAGCCTCCAAGTCCGCCTGTCAATTTGTATGGCGTTGTGGCGCAAATGTAGTATGTGGCTTGTTTTAGCACTTTTCCTTGATCGATGAACTTGGTAAAATTAATCTCTTGGAATAATTTGAAATAAAAAAATATATATTGTGCAAATTTCAATTGTGCTATCATATCAACAAGAGGCCCTTAAAATTTAAATTGGTCGTTGTTATGCTTGCAGTGATAGAATTTAAAAAAACTTTGTTTTGTTTCCTTCCTTTTTTTTTAAATAAGAGATTTAACATCCTTTAATAATTTTATGTAATTAAATTGTACAATATCAATATTTAATATTAATAATTTAGTATTTGAAAATAATTTTTTTAGATAATGTTAGATAGTTGATAGGGATGACCATCCGTAAATAATCGCAATATTGAGCCCGCCAGTCCTAGAGTTTGTCTATCAATTTGTATATCGCAGAACTCCGAGTGTTTTTTGGAGGACACGGAACAATAGAAGTGCAATGTTGAGCCAGACAACCCTCAAGTCCACTTGTCAATTTGTATATCGCAGAACTCTGGGTGCTATTTGTAGGACACAGAACAATAGAGGCCCAATTTTGAGCCCACCAACTCGAGAACCTGCAATCCAAAAAGTGGCTAAGTATGGAATGAGGGATCTATACATGCTCTATAAAATCTCATGTCCATACTTTATAAAAGTACATATTTAGTATGTATTACTTGTTTCTCGAAAAATTTCTAGGTGCGGAAGTTGGCAGATACACGTTTTCAGATTTCCACTTACTTTTATATCACCAGCCCGATCGTCCACTTCCCTGTTTCATATTGTACAAACTTTTTGGATCACGAGTTTCTGAATACGCAGGTTTTTCTTTTAAATAAGATATTTAACATCCTTAATAATTTTATGTAATTAAATTGTACAATATCAATATTTAATATTAATAATTTAGTATTGAAAATAATGTTTTTAGATAATGTTAAATAGTTGATAGGGATCACCATCTGTAAACAATTGCAATCTTGAGCCTGCCAGCCCTGGAGTCTGTCTATCAATTTGTATATCGAGGAACTCCGAGTGTTGTTTGGAGGACACAGAACAATAGAAGTGCAATGTTGAGCCAGCCAGCCCGCAAGTCCGCCTGTCAATTTGTATATCGCGGAACTCTGGGTGTTATTTGTAGGACACAGAACAATAGAGGTGCAATTTTGAGCCCGCCAACCCGAGAACCCGCAATCCAAAAAGTGGATAAGTATGGAATGTGGGATCCGTACATGCTCTATAAAATCTCATGTCCATACTTTATAAAAGTACATATTTAGTATGTATTACTCGTTTTTCAAAAAATTTCTAGGTGAGGAAGTTGGCAGATTCATGTCTTCGGATTTCACTTACTTTTATATCACCAGCCTGAACGACCGCTTCCCCGTTTCATATTGCACAAACTTTTTTGTCTAATTCAATTGTACAATATGAATATTTAATATTTAATTTAGTATTGAAAATAATGTTTTTAGATAATGTTAGATAGTTGATAAGGATCACCATCCGTAAACAATCGCAATATTGAGCCTGCCAACCCTGGAGTTTGTCTGTCAATTTGTATATCGTGGAACTTCGAGTGTTGTTTGGAGGACACATAACAATAGAAGTGCAATGTTGAGCCAGCCAGCCCGCAAGTCCACTTTTCAATTTGTATATCGTGAAATTATGGGTGCTATTTGTAGGGCAAGGAACAATAGAGGCCCAATTTTGAGCTCTCCAACCTGAGAATCCATGATCCAAAAGGTGGCCAAATATGGAATGTGGGATTCATACATGCTCTATAAAATCTCATGTCCATACTTTATAGAAGTACAGATTTAGTATGTATTACTTGTTTTTCGGAAAATTTCTAGGTGCAGAAGTTAGCGGATTCACGTCTTCAGATTTCACTTACTTTTATATCACTAGCCTAACCAACCGCTTCCCCGTTTCATATTGTACAAAAATTTTGGCTCACGGTTTTTCGAATAGGCAAGTTACCAGATACGCGGGTTCAATATTGTGTTTCCATTGTTCCACTGCCTGCAAACAGCACCCGGACTTCCGTGATCTACAAATTAGCAAAAATATTGAAATAAAAGAATATATATTATGTGAAGTCTAATGGAACAATCATATGAACGAGAGGACATTAAAATTCAAATTCGTCATTGTTATACTTGTGGTGGAGCTAACAGTACACAAACTTTACTTAAACATCCAAAAATTGATTTTCTTGTAACTTTTCGACGCTTCTCTTATACAAACAGATCTTAGAAATTATAAACATTTCTCGTTGTATCTATTCCTTGATTGAAGAAGTTGTTAACATGTTTAATGCACTCCATAGTTACTATTAATACCATCAAAGGTTCTTTCTTATCGCAATTCCCGCTTCCGAAAATTGCCATTTGCTTTCTCTTTTTCCCTATGCTTTCCCTTTCTTTACTTACTCATTTTTCGGAAAATGTCTAGGTGTGGGATTTGGCAGATTCACATCTTCATATTTCCATTTTTACTTTTATATCACTATCCCAACCGACCGCTTCCTCATTTCATATTGAACAAACTTTTTGAATCGTGGGTTCCCGCATAGGGGGGTTCAACATTGTGTTTCTATTGTTCCGTCGCCTGCAAATAGCACCCGAACTTCTGCGATTTACAAATTAGCAAACAAATTCCCCTTCATCTCATATTCTTTCGCTTTCTGTTTACTTGGTCCTTTTTTCGAATGTCTCATGTTTTTATATACAGCACCTGAAGTTCCGCAATATACAAATTGACCTCTCGACATTGTGCTTCCACTGTTCCCCTACGCACAAACAGCACCTGAAATTCCGCGATATACAAATTGACGGATGAAATCTGTCACTGAGATGAAATATGACTATCGTCCCCTCACGCCTTCTAGGTATATCTTCTGACCCTTTTTTTGTAACCCGCCTGACCGCTTTCCATACTTGGGCATTTCTTGGAATCTGTTTCACGGGTTGGCGGGTGGACGAAATGTACAATGCTTGATCGCTCTTCGCCATCACTGTTACCTTCATACTTATTTCCAGATATGCAATTATTAATCTTTAATGCTAGTAGTTCATCCTGCAGGAACTGTTAAGATTGTCATTAATGTCTGAAAGGTCGGAGAAGATTTGTCATTACTACGAATTAAACCAAGATTTGGGGAGAAGAATGTTATCCTTTCCAAGTATTAATTTCAAACATGATGCAATATCTTCCATGCGTCGGTCGGTTGGCACCTTTAATAAATCTCTAATTCTTAATCACTCTTTGTCGTCACCGCCACCTTCACACTCTTTTCTAAATATGAAATTATTGAGCTTTAATGGTAACAACTCATTATGCACAAACCCTGGAGATTGTCATTGATCAGAGAAAGGCTCGAGGATATCTTTCATTGATACGCATTAAATTAGGATTTGCGGAGGGTTATATTTTCCCTCCCCAATTTTCATTTCAAACATCGTCTGGAGAAAATGGAAATTCTCATTAACTTGTGGCAGCAGTTTTTTCCAGATACAGTAAACACATTTGGGCATGATGGCCAGAGGTTCCAGTATTCCATGGAATATTCTTACTACTCATCTCCCTCCGCCCGGGAGAAAAAAAGGAGATGGTCCCTTGGTACATCGAGAGATATATTTCAAGACAAATAATTCCAAGGCAACCCTGCCTACTCAAAGAACCTACCCAGTTTCATTGATGGTTGGCGCAGAGGTTGATGCCATGGATTCTAAGCTGGAAGAAGATGATCTGATGGATGATGATACGACAATGGATGATGGCAATGCAGATAATGTTCCCACTCCTACACCCAAATTGAAATCAACCATAACGGGCAGAACTTCCCGACTCAGTGATGGCGGTCCTGACAACACCAAAAGAAGCAGTTTCAAAAAAGAAACTGGCGTTGAACACAATAGCCACTTTGCAACTCGAAAGTAGGAATTCCAGAGGTCCAAATTAGTTTGTTCTGGGAGGAATACTTTCACTGTAAGGAAATGATATGTTGATGCTCCCAGAGATGTATTTCAAGACAAAAAAATATTCAATTGCGGGACTATTGTCTTGTTCTTTGGATATACAATTAACATCTTCGAGAATGAGGACCAGAACTCCCACTGGTTCAAGGAATATTTCTACTAGTCATCTCCTTCCACCCAGAATGGACTAATTTGGGCCTCTGAAATTTCACGTGCAACCTATGTCCCTGAATTTTTTCGACTGTTGAGAGGTGGTTTCTTGGTGTGTCCTAACTTTCAGTTAAGGGCTATTCCATTTTCCCTGCAACATTTTTTGTCTTCTTCCTCATGGGAAGCTTCTGATAACTATCAATTTTACCACGGGATGATCCATCGAGGAGAAAACTGCAAGGATTTCCTAAAAAAAAAGGCATGGTAATTGGCTTTGTATGCATGTTGAAGAGCATCTCGATGGCTCCTTCATGTTGCGGATCTCGTGCCTATGTTTGTGGCAAATATGTTCAATGTTTTGTCCCAAATAACTGGGTCCAATTTCTAACGACAGATGTACAGTACTCGGTGTTCTTTTTTTTTTTAAATGGATTTGCTATCAAAAAAAAAATCCTTGGAATCTTCGGTGTTGCTTCTTTTCTGGATTTAACGCCTCTTCTCATTGGCATGGTTCGGTAGTCTGTAGTTCTTCGATATTGTATTTGCTTAGGTAATTTGTTCTAAGATGGATCATCTAACAATTATATGAAAATGTACTGTGTCGATCCACCTGGATTTTATGCAAACAAAAAATGGATTACACACAGTTTCAAACCAACGTTCAATTCTATTCGCAATGCAAATAGAACATAGCAATACCAAATCACAATGTTGCAGCAAAATCATCATTCTTGTTTCTAGACATGCAATTATTAAGCTTTAATGATAACAACCCATAATGCAAGAATTTTAATACTTAATTTAATATGTTACAGTCATGGAAGAATGTATTAAGAACACATTTACACCCACAAGTTGTAATAAAATTTAATCTTCAACAATGCATTTTCTGACAATTACTAAAAAATGATGGTTTTGCAACAATGGGGCTTGTTTGAAACCAATTCACGCTTACGAAAATTTCCCTTCTCCTTTMTATTTTCCCACTCTTTTATCCCCTGTAATTTCTCTTTCTGGTTACTTAAATCGCTTTTTTCCAAAAATACCTTGCTGCGCGGGTTGGCGGATTCACGTGTTTCGACCGAGCGCTTCCCCTTTGTCTAAATTAGGCCTCTATTGTTCTGTGTCCTACAAGTAGCACCCATAGTTCCGCGATATACAAATTGACAGGTGGACTTGCACGTTGGCTGGCTCAACATTGCACTTCTATTGTTTTGTGTCCTCTAAACAGCACATGGAGTTTCGCGATATACAAATTGACAGACGGACTCCAAGGTTGGTAGGCTCATGATTGCGATTTTACAGATGGAAAAGTGATCAAACGAGCCACATACTACATTTTCATCACAGAGGTTATATTAAAGGGCAAAGCATGTCCTCTATAGTTCTGTGTCCTACAAACAACACCCAGAGTTCTGCACTATACAAATTGACAGGTGGACTTGCAGGCCGGCTGGCTAAAAAAATGCAATTCTATTGTTTTGTGTCCTACAAACAACACTCAGAGTTTCAGGATATACAGATTGACAGACGAAGCATACAACCAAGAACCAAGTAAAATTGTGGACCATATTCCTAGTCGTTTTGCACTTCTTTCCAAGTATATATCTTGGCAGGAAATGGGAAATCGGTTATATATATGAATATATTAGCCCTTCTTTTCCGTCTTCTATGCTTAGCCAAATATTCGTTTCTCTTTTCCCTGAAATTTATCTTTCTCGTCACTTATTCATTTTTTCGAAAATGTTTGGTTGTGTGGGTAGGTGGACTTGTGGGTTCACGTTTGCACTCGTGCTCTTATATCGTGACATCGACTGATCGCTTCCCCATTCCATACCTATTCACTTCTTCAACCGCGGATTCTTGGTAGGTGAGCTCTAGATTGGAATTCTATTTTCCCATGACCTGTGAACAGTACCGTGACTTCCACGGTATACAAATTTACAACCAAACTCAGATCATACCATCTTTCGTATTACAGTCTACCTATCATGCCCTCTTCTGTGGTACACATTTTTCACTGAAAAATTCTGAGACATACAATTTAACCGTTGGGTCCTCACGTATTATGTGGAACTATTGCCACCCCATTTTGAAGCTTGTATGTCCACTTTCCATACTTTGCCATTTCTTTGAATTTCTTTTGTGGATTGTCAGTTTGGTGGGTTCAAGAAATATCAAATTCCTAATCGTTGTTTCCTGTGCCCGCACCCTTTTGCAATTAGAAACTACCAATTATATATAAGATCTTATTTATAAGTATGAAACTAGCAAGGGTTAATGCTAAACCAGGATTTGAGGAAATCTCCCATTAATACGCATAAAACCAAAATTTATGGATGGTTATGTTATCCCTTCCGACTGCTAATTTCAAACATCATGGAATGTCATTTGTGCATCGTCGGGTTGGTTCGTTCACAAAATTTTCAGTCCTCGATTCTAAAAATGATTCGGACCGATTGTTTCCCTATTCCATACTTAGCCATTTTCTTGGAATTCCGCAAATATACAAACCGACCGTTGAACTGCCCATCATGTTATCTTCCGTTTTACATGTTTTACAGTCAAAAATTCTGATACATAAAATTTTACCATGGGACACTCACCTCTCTTGAGTATCCCCCATAACCCTATTTTGAATCTCATGCAACCGCTTTTCAGACCTTTCCATTCGTTCCTTTCTCTCCCTCATCTCCCCGAACTTGGCACTTGTCTATAATAAAAAAATGTTCTTATATATATATAGTACATTTTGCACTGAAAACTTCTGAGACATACAATTTGACCGTCGGGTCCTCACGTCTCCTGTGGAACTATTGTCACCCCATTTTGAAGTGTGCCCATCCACTTTCCATACTTCACCATTTCTTTGAATTTCTTCCGCGGATCGTCAGGTTGGCGGGTTCAAGAAATATCCAATTCCTAATCGTTGTTTCTTGTGCCCGCGCCCTTTTGCAACTAGCAATTACCAATTATATATAAGATCTTATTTCTAGTTATGCAATTAGCAAGCGTTAATGCTACACCAGGATTTGAGGAAATATCCCATTAATACGCATAAAACCAAAATTTTCGGATGGTTATATTATCCCTTCTGAGTGTTAATTTCAAACATCATGGAATGTCAGTTGTGCATCGTTGGGTTGGTCCGTTCATGAAATATTCAATCTTTGACTCTGAATATGAGTCCGACCGACCGTTTCCCATCGTCATACTTAGCCACTTTCCCAAAATTCTGCAAATATACAAACCAACCGTTGAACTGCCCCATCATGTTCTCTTTTGTTTTACACGTTTTGTAGTCAAAAATTCGGATACATAAAATTTGACCATGGAACACTCGCCTCTCTTGAGTATCCCCTGTAACCCTATTTTGAATCCCGTCCGACCGCTTTTCAGACCTTTCCATTCATTCCTTGCTCTCTCCCGTCTCCGTGACCTTCGCACTTGTCTATAATAAAAAAATATTGTTTTAATATATGTATATATATATATATATATAGTATTTTGTTCTATGCTTTCAAAAAATAAATGGGGCTCTAGAGGCCACGTGTCATTTACTGCATGGATACCACCTATGCTTAATGTTTCTTGCCACATCTCTGCTGCGGTTTCCATCTGCCTCTGTTACTTTTTCTTATCCCAATTCAATTCGGCAGGGACTACGCTGCCATGCAGCCTTATTTCTTCAAGGGTTTGTACACACCAAATGAGACTTTCATCTCAACTGCTCATTTTCGATTGGGTGAATTATGAATGCATGAATCACAGGACATCCATAATAGATGATGCATCGTCTTCAAAAACAAAAAAAATATGCATGCTTTCTTTTTTTACGCTTGTCGCAAGGGAAGAAATTAGGTGGAATTCTAGTCATAAATCATTCATATTTGACACATGACACAAAAGGTGATATTAACATTGAACTTATTTTGGTAAAAAGATATTAATATTTTTATATATTGTATCCATTTAAATATAAAATTAGCACCTTCATTTAATATATTCATTAATCCATATTAGTTTAACTTAACACATAGATAGTTGGATATGATCATTCATTTTTCATGATGGTCATATATCCCTTAATTCATGCAAATTTACCTTAACACAAGAATGATTCAAAATAGAGGTGACCATTTAACAAAAAAAAAGTATTTGTCAAGATGGATGATACCTTCTATTTTGATCTACCATGTCGCTTTTGTACTAATTTCAACAAACTATTCATGTCTAATCATAAATCCAACTGTTAAAGTTGAATATGAGGATATGTGAACAAATGTATGTTATCTACAAACATAGATCTATTTGTTGAAGTTGAAGATGAGGACATGTGAACATATATATTATATATCGGTTAATAATGTACTATGGAACTTTTGTACCAACTTCAAACAAATTGATAATGTCTACACATAAATGCAATTGTTGAATTTGAAGATGAAAAGATGTTAACAAATATATGTCATTTCATTTTATGTCATTTTTGTAACAACTTCAAATAAACCAATAATGTCTAAATATAGATCCAATGGTTGAAGTTGAAGATGAAGAGATGTGAATGAGTATATGTCACTTCATTTTATTAGATTCTGCCGATATGTTGACCTTGACATATGACTCTCTCACTAAGCTTAGAATACATGATAATTATTGTACAAAATAATTATTATACACAACTAATGTTCATATTAATACAAAAAATTATTGTACACAACTAATTTTCTCAAATGATCAACACATAGATAATGTAGAACTTCTAATTTTCTCAAATGATTGACACATCGATCATGTGGAACTTCTTTGTGAGCTTGAAAAGTCCAAAAAGGATTTGTTTGTGGAGTTAATAATGGTATTTCAAAACATTGTATTAATTATGTATATAATAATAATGGGTTAGTATTAAAAATTCTTAAATGAGGTTATTGAATTTTTAAGGTTGTAAAATTCAGAAAAATCAAATTGATATAGATCATTAGATTTATAATATTAATTGGTAATAAATAATACTAAAAACTCTTACTAGAGGCGTATTTAATATTTATATATATTATATTGATTTAAATATAAAATTCACACTTCATTTAGTATATTCATTAATCCATATTAGTTTAACTTACCACATGGATGAGAGGAGGTGACCATTGAACAAAAAATTCATTTTCATGATGGTCATATATCCCTTAATTCATATAATTTTACCTTAACACAAGGATGATTCGAAATAGAGGTCACCATTTAACAAAAAGTTCATTTTTCAAGATGGATGACACCTTCGACTTTAATATACCATGTCACTTTTGTACTAATTCAAACAAACTATTCATGTCTAAACATAAATCCAATTGTTGAAGTTGAAGACGAGGATATGTGAACAAATATATGTTATCTACAAGCACAAATCTAATTGTTGAAGTTGAAGACGAGGATATGTGAACAAATATATGTTATCTACAAACACAAATCTAATGGTTGGAGTTGAAGATGAGGACATGTGAACATATATATGCTATCTCATTTAATGATGTACTATGACACTTTTGTACCAACTTCAAACAAATTGATATTGTCTACACATAAATGCAATTGTTGAAGTTGATGTTTACACATTAATGCAATTATTGGAGTTGAAGTTGAAGATGAGAAAATTTTGACAAATATATGTCATTTCATTTGATGTCAGTGTTGTACCAACTTCAAATAAACCAATAACGTCTAGAAATATAGATCCAGTTCTTGAAGTTGAAGCTAAGGAGATGTGAATGAGTGTATGTCACTTGATTTTATTATCTTATGCATATATGTTCAACTTGACATGTGACTCTCTCACTAAGCTTAGGATACATGATAATTATTGTACAAAACTAATGTTCATATTAATACAAAATAATTATTGTGCACAACTAATTTTCTCAAGTGGTTGACACATAGATCATGTGCAATTTCTAATTTTCTCAAATGATCAATGCATAGATCATGCAAAACTTCTTCGCGAGGTTGTAAATTCCAAAAAAAAATTGTTTGTGGAGTTGATAATGGTATTTCAAAACATTGTATAATTATGTATATAACGATAATGGCTTAGTATCAAAAATTCTTAAATGAGATTATTGAATTTTTTTAGGTTGTAAAATTCTGAAAAATAAAATTGATACAACTAATCATATTTGTAATGTTAATTGGTAATAAATAATACTAAAAACTCTTACTAGAGGTTTCTTTAATATATATATAAAGTTCACATCAGTTAATATATTCATTAATCCATATTAGTTTAACTTAACACATGGATGGTTGGATGTGACCATTAATCCATATTAGTTTAACTTAACACATGGATGGTTGGATGTGACCATTTAACAAACAAACAAAAAAATGCATGATGGTCATATACCCCTTAATTTATATTAATTTACCTTCATATTAATTTACCTTAACACAAGGATGATTCAAAATAGAGGTGATCATTCAGCAAAAAGTTCATTTTTCAAGATGGATGGCACCTTGTAATTTGGTGTACCATGTCGCTTTTGTACTAATTCAAACTATTCATGTCTAAACATAAATTCAATTATTAAAGTTGAAGATGAGGATATGTGAACAAATATATGATATCTACAAACATATATCTAACTGTTAAAGTTGAAGATGGGGACATGTAAACATATATATGCTATCTCATTTAATTATATACTATGACACTTTTATACCAACTTCAGACAAATCGATAATTTATACACATAAACGAAATTGTTGAAGTTGAATTTTACACATAAATGAAATTGTTGAAGTTGAATTTTACACATAAATGCAATTGTTGAAGTTGAAGATGAAGAAATGTTAACAAATATATGTCATTTCATTTGATGCCACTTGTGTACCAACTTCAAATAAACCAATGATGTCTAAATATAGATCCAATTGTTGAAGTTGAAGCTCGGGAGATGTGAATGAGTATATGTCACTACATTTTATTATCTTATCCCTATATGGTGAACTTGGCATGCGAATCTCTCACTAAGCTTAGGATACATGATAATTATTGTACAAAATAATTATTATACACAACTTATGTTCATGTTAATACACAATAATTATTGTACACAACTAAATGACTGACACATAGATCATTTGGAACTTCTAATTTTCTCAAATGACGAACACGTAGATCATGCAAAACTTCTTTGTGAGGTTGAAAAGTCCAAAAAGGATTTGTTTGTGGAGTTGATAATGGTATTTCAAAACATTGTATAATTATGTATATAATGATAATGGGTTAGTATTAAAAATTCTTTATTGTGGTTATTGAATTTGTTAAGGTTGTAAAATTCAAAAAAATCAAACTGATACTGTTGATTAGATTTATAATGTTAATTGGTAATAAATAATACTAAAAACTCTTACTAGAGGTGTATTTAGTATTTTTATATATATTGTATTGATTTAAATATAAAATTTCAATCTTCATTTAATATATTCATTAATCCATATTAATTTAACTTAACACGTGGATTGTTGGATGTGACCACTCAACAAAAAAATCATTTTTCATGATCTGGTCATATACCCCTTAATTCATACTAATTTACCTTAACACAGGTATGATTCAAAATAGAAGTGACCATTCAACAAAAATTTCATTTTTCAAGATGGATGAAACCTTGTAATTTGATGGACCATGTTGCTTTTGTACTAATTCAAATAAATCATTCATGTCTAAACATAAATCCAATTATTGAAGTTGAAGATGAGGATATGTGAAAAAATATGTGCTATCTACAAACATATATCTAAGTGTTGAAGTT
>JASDQU010309527.1:51295-62352 GCA_032191745.1 Picea mariana
AAAAATTTCATTTTTCAAGATGGATGAAACCTTGTAATTTGATGGACCATGTTGCTTTTGTACTAATTCAAATAAATCATTCATGTCTAAACATAAATCCAATTATTGAAGTTGAAGATGAGGATATGTGAAAAAATATGTGCTATCTACAAACATATATCTAAGTGTTGAAGTTGAAGATGGGGACCTGTGAATACATATATGTTATCTCATTTAATAATGTGCTATGCCACTATTGCTCCAACTTCAAACAAATTGATATGGTCTTCATGTAGATGCAATTGTTGAAGTTGAAGATGAGAAAATGTCAACAAATATATTGTTATTTCATTTGATGCCACTTTTGTACCAACTTCAAATAAACCAATAATGACTAAATATAGATCCAATTGTTGAAGATGAAGACATGTGAACAAATATATGTCACTTCATTTTTTCAACTTATGGTTATATGTTGAACTTGGCATGTGACTCTCTTGTTAGGATAGGATACATGATACTGCATATAATGTATTGGATACTTTAGAACTTGGACATATTGTTTAATAAATCTACAGTTTAATAATGTGTCCAACTGTAGAAGTAGAAGTATTTATTCTAATATTTGTAACTTCTATGTTGAAGAAATTGTAGGATAAATTTGATGTTTTGAAAGGCTGGGAATTTTCATAATAGCCTTAATGATGAGTGAAGTTTTCACTCAAAACCCATTACTTAAAAAAAAATCGGGGTTAAACCAAAAGTTCGTTGAACAATATGTCCAATTGTAGAAGTATCCATTCCATTATTTGTAACCTTTAGTGTGAAAAAACTGTATGAGAAATTTGTTGTTTTGAAAGGCTAAATATTTGTGTCATACCCCTAATGATGAGTGAAGTGTTCACTCAAAAAACATTGCTTAAAAACTTTTATGTGGTTAAACCAAAAAGTCATTGAAAAATGTATCCAACTGTAAAAGTATCCATTCCATTATTTGTAACCTTAATGTTAAGGAAATCCTTGGACAAGTTCATTGATTTAAAAAAGTAATAATCCACTTGATTTCCCTGAGCATGATATGTGGAACATTCACTTGAAACACAATTATTAAAAACATTTCCATAGTCAAACTAGAAAATTATTAATGACGCAAGTCGCACTCCCTCGTAGCACGATCGCTCTCACCAGGACCTTCTCTTCTCTTCGGCCCGAAGAGCGTTAAGGCTCTTCTATCTCCCTATCGGAATATATGCACCCACAGTTTGTTTTGCGCAATCCCCCTTCCTTTTACTTGGAAGATCGGAACTTCGCTACTCACGAATTGAACTGTTATGCATTACCTCTTCGGATCCCCGAGATCCGAGATCTGCCAGTCAACGCTGACTTTCTTCCTCCACAATTGGAACTTCGCTCTATCGCCACTTCACCGATCGGGGCACTAAACATTCGAAGTTCAACCTCCCGAGATCCGATGTGCCGAGATGCCGACAACTCGCAATCTCGCCCTCTCGCAGTCTCGTCACCTGCGAGATCGATGTCTTGACCCTTCAACTCCCGAGACCCGATGTCCCGAGATCACCTGCTGCGTCACCACTCCTTTGGTCCCCGCGATCTATGAAATTCCTCGGAACTTCGCACCTCGCGATCTACACAGCCAAATTTCCAATCGCTTCCACGCGAAACGTCGATATGCCCGATCCACGGAAAGGGTCACACTCCCCATGATTTTGACCAACGCCCTGCTCTACCGGACTTCGAAATTCTTCACCTGCACTGTAGACTTCACGTCCACCTTCCTCCTCGTTCTTTCCCAAACAAGAAGTGTCTCTCCATGAGACTCATGCGCCAACCTGCTCGCCTCTCGATCTACTCATGCAATTTCTCCTTGCTGCCTTTCAACAAACTCTGAAGGCCTATCTCTCCTGAGCTTCCACAACTTCAACTCCCTCCGGAACAAGTTCTTGTGCGCACTCCTTGCGACAACCCTTCAAACACGCTAAGTGTTGAAGTCTTCAATTCTGCGCACTCCTGCAGCAGAAATCCTTCAACTCTTTGCTTAGAATCGTAACTCTAAGTATTTGCCTAGCCTGCGCACGCCTTGCACGGCTCCGGTGCCAAATCTGCACTCTTGAGAACTTAGAACAAAAGTTATCCCTACCTGAACCCTGCAGTCACGCACTCCTTGCGGACAAATTCAACTGCACTCCTTGCAGGAATTCTCTGGTTCAAGATAGAGAAACAATTGAAACTAACTCCTTGTTCTCCCAAACTTCATTTCAACCATGAAATCACATATACAGAATACAAAAGCAAATGCATGACAAGAAGCAAACATTCATGAGCATAATATCAAAAATACATAGAGAATAACACAACCATGGAATTGAATCAAAGCTTTTCTTATTAATTCAATATCTGTACATGGAGGTTCTTCATACACTTCTCTGCTCTGCTCTCTTGAATGTTCTCAATGCTCTCAATGATAATCTCTTCTAATGATACAATAATACAAGGAGGGTGTCTATATCTTGTTTCCCTCTCGAGTTCTAAAGCTATCAAATCTACAATTAAATGTTCTATCTACTTTACATTAAATCTATTAAATGCCTCAGCTACCTAAGGATGAGAGCTTATCCGCTCAAGGTCCATTTACAATATACAAGTGTGCTTCATTAATTCTACACATTAATGTTGGGCGCAACAATATCAAGGTGTTTCAAAATTTGTGATGGCGCTGTCCAGCTATCTTTTCTGCTTCCGCGTTGGCTCGTTTGATGAGTGAGTGATGCTCCTGCATCATACTCCTCGGCTTGAAAAATTTCATGGGCTCATGTCCATGAGCTCTTGCACGGCATGTCCATGCTTTTGTATCACTGCTTCATTTTCCCAGCTAGCATCTTCCGCTGGGTGATTCTTCCACTTGACCAGATATTCAAAATACTGCTTCCGCCTGGTCTTCTTTCCCACTCGCTTGTCCAGTATATACTCCATCTGCGGCTTCTCTGCTACTGGAAATTGCATCTGCCACTGGACCACTGATTCTTCAGCTCCAGTCTCTGCTTCATCAGCCTTATATGGGTATAAATCCGAAACATTAAATATCGGAGATATCCCGATGCCATCCGGCAACTCAATCTCGTATGCATTCTCTCCAAACTTCTTCAGGACTCTGCATGGTCCAATATTTTTCATCTTTAATTTATTGTATGTTCCCCTTGGGAACCTTTCTTTTCTCAAGTGCACCAGTACAAGATCGCCAACTTTGAACTGAAGTTGTCTCCGATGCTGATCCGCTCTGCATTTGTATTCCTGATTTAATTTCATCAATCGCTGCTTCACCTTCGTGTGAAGTTCCTCCATCACCTCAGCGAATTCTTCTGCGCTCGCGCTGTTAGTCGCAGTCTGTTCTGACTCCCTGAGTTCAGAAACTCCCCTCGGTTGTGTCCCATACAAAATATGGAATGGACTTTTTCCAGTGCTCCGATTCACCGAATCATTGTATGCAAATTCCGTCTGCGGTAATACGTTATCCCAGCTGCTATGGTGCTCTGTCACCAGGCTTCTTAACAAGTCTCCCAGACTTCTATTGACCACCTCGGTCTGCCCATCCATTTGCGGATGATATGCTGAACTAAAGCCAAGTTAGTTCCTAGCTTATTCCATAGCGTCCTCCAAAAATGACCTATGAACTTGGTATCCCTGTCCGAGACTATGCTTCTCGGCAATCCATGCAGTCTAACAACTTCTTTGAAAAACAAGTTTGTGATGTGGGTCGCATCGCTGGTCTTTTGACATGGAATAAAATGTGCCATCTTCAAGAATCTGTCCACCACCACAAAGATGGAATCAACCCCTCTCTGCATCCTCGGTAAACCCAATACAAAATCCATGCTAATGGCCTCTCATGGTCTCTCTGGTATGGGAAATGGCTGATAAAAACCTGCATTCTATTTTCGCCCCTTCGAATGTTGACAAATCCGACATCTGTCAACAAACTTCTTGACATCTGCTCACATGCCCGGCCAAAAATATAATTCGCTTAGCTTTGTGAATGTTTTGTCATGACCAAAATGCCCTGCTAAGCCTCCGCTATGCTTCTCCTTCAGCAGGTTCTCCCTCATGGAGCAATTCAGAATGCATAGTTGATTGCCTGTAAACAGCAATCCTTCCTGGATCATGTAGTCTATCCAAGGACTCCGATCCCTGAGAACTGGGTTCTCAGCTGCTTCGTATGCTTCTCCAAAGTCTGCATCTCTTGCATACATGTCCTTCAGATTCTCAAAACCCAACATCTTGACTCGGAACTCCTGCAACAGCAAACATTTCCTGCTCAAAGAATCAACCACTTTGTTAGGAGTCCCTGAAATGTGTTTAATCACAAATGTAAAATTCTGCATATACTCTACCCATTTTGCATGCTTCTGATTCAACTTCTCTTGCTGGCTCACAAACTGCAATGCATGATTATCGTTGTACAATACAAATTCCTTGGGTATCAAGTAATTCCTCCACTTCTTTAATGCCTGTATGATAGCATAAAATCATTTATCATGCGTGGAGTATTTCAGCTTTGCTTCATCCAACTTCTCGCTGTAATATGCAACTGGCCTGTCATCCTGACTTAAGACCACTCCTATGGCATATCCGCTTGCATCACATTTAACTTGAAATGTCTTCTTGAAGTCCGGCAACACTAACACTGGTTGCTCCATGATCTTCCGCTTCAACAGATTGAAGATCCTTTCAGCCTCTGCTTTCCAATGAAAAACTTTATGTTGCTTCTTCACTGTGTCCATCATCGTCGCGCTAATTCCACTAAAATTCTGAATGAATTTCCTGTAGAAACTAGCCAAACCATGGAAACTCCTCACCTCGAAAACATTTCTTGGTGATGGCCAATTCTTAATTACCTCCACCTTTTCAGGATCCATTTTCAACTCATTAGCCGAAATCACAAAACCCAAATAAATGAGCTCTGTCTGCATGAACGAGCACTTCTTCAAATTTATCAACATCTTTTCCTGCTATAACTTCCTCATCACTATAGCCAAATGCTTCAAGTGTTCAGCCTTCGTCTTGTTGTAGACCAATATATCATCCAGATATACGACCACAAACTTCCCGATGAATTCCCTTAGGACTTCATTCATCAGCCTCATGAATGTGCTCGGCGTGTTTGTCAAACCAAACGGCATGACCAGCCATTCGTACAAACCTTCGTTTGTTTTGAATGTTGTTTTCCATTCATCTCCTTCCCTCATGCAAATTTGATGATATCCGCTCTTGAGATCAATCTTCGAAAAATAATTTGCCCCACTCAGGCAATCCATCAGATCATCCATTCTCAGTAGTGGAAATCTGTACCTGATGGTGATTTTGTTTATCGCTCTGGAGTCTGTACACATTCTCCAGCCTCCATCCTTCTTTGGACTTAGTATTGTTGGAACAGCACACGGACTCAGGCTCTCTTTGACCAGTCCTTTATCCAGTAAATCCTGGACCTGGTTCTTGACCTCCTCATTCTCCTGCGGCGTCAATCTGTACGCAGCTTTGTTCGGCAAACTTGCTCCTGGTATGAGGTCAATATGGTGACTCACACTTTTCATCGGTGGCAACGAATGAGGTAATTCGTCCACGATGATGTCAGCGAACTCTCCCAACAGTTCCTGAATCTCTTCTGGCAAGTCATCCACTCTTGTGCTAGTCAGGACAATTCTCGGTTTCCTGACCACAAAGAATTGTGGATCTTCATTCTTCCCCATCTCTATGAGAAGCTCCTTCCCACTCATGAGAAGTATTGTGTTGCTAACTTCCGGTTTTACGTCCTTATCCTTTATTAGAAGCAACCTGTGTGTTCTCCCATCCTTCTCTAAGGTGTATGTGTTCATCCTCCCATCATGAACAACATTTCTGTCATATTGCCATGGTCTACCCAGCAATACATGACATACATCCATGGGAATGACATCACACAAGATCTTATCATTATATCCCCCAATTTTAAATTCAACTAAACATTGTTTAGTGACACTCACCTGATGTCCTTTCTGCAGCCAAGATACTTTATATGGACTCGGGTGTTTGGTCGTCTCCAGCTCCAAATTTTCCACCATCTCGGTCGAAATGAGATTATCTGTGCTCCCGCTGTCCACAATAACCTTACACTTTTTGTCCTTGGCTGTGCAAGTTGTCCTGAACAGTCTGCTCCTCTGAGCTGTGTTCTCCACCTCCTTCTTGGGTGTTAAGAGAACTTTGTGCATCCCCAGCGATATTCCACTGTCTGCATCTTCGTTCTCAGCATCACGCCCATGTGCCTCAGTGATGTGAGCTTCTCCAGCGTCTTTATTTTTCTCTGGACACTCGAATGACTTGTGCCCATTCTTCCCACATGTAAAACATGTGATGACTCCTCCTCTTCCTCTACCTCGACCTCTAGTACGAGGAAGAGTGTTTGCATCAGCATAATCTCCTCGCTGATCATTCTGTTGCCTTCTCAGCTCAACATATGGTTGTCTTTGCTGTGAGGTTCCACCTCTTTCAGTCCTACCCTGAGGTTTTTGCCATTCCTCCTTGGACTTCTAGTATTTCTCCTGGGCAACCGCCTTGCCTCTGGGCTGACTTCTGCCTTTCCCTTGCTGTCCTTACTTACGGCTCAGCTTTTCTTCAGCTTTCAAAGCCATCTGGTAAGTATCCTATACAGTTCGGATGGTCACCATACTTAATTCATCCTGAATGTCATATCTCAGACCATTCAGATATCTCGCTACCTTCTCATCATCGCCCTCCCAATGACCTGATCTAATGTTGAGCTTGTAAAAATATTCGGTGTACTCCTTCACCGTCATCAATTTCTGTCTCAGGTTCTGCATTCGCCTGAACAGAGTGATCTGATAATCCCTTTGGATGAACTTCGCTTTCATCTTCACGATCATTCGATCCCAGCTTTTGATCTTTTGTTTTCCTTTGGAACGACTGTCTACTTGCAGCTCGTCCCACCTTAAGGCTGCATGTCCCTTTAGCTTCATAATAGCATGCCTTATCTTCTTGTCCTCTTCAATATCCTCGTAATCGAAGTAGGTGTCAAGAGCTCGGATACAATCCAGCAACTCTTATGCATCCAGGCTGCCTTCATAAGCTGGAATATCCATTTTCATCTTGGAACTCATTCTGGCAATGGCTTTGATCAACTGCTCGGTTGAAGCATCCTCTGCTGTGACCTCCTCTTCATGTCCAACTTCTTCTTCAACTTTGGAATCGCTAAGATCCCCTGCACCAGCTCCGCGTCTTTGTGTTGTTTCCATCTCCTCAAGCCTGGCTCGGAGATCTCTCATCTACCGCTCCATCTCTGGATTTCCTGTCGGCCTACCTCTTCTCCTCACCTCCCTATCTTCGGGATCTGGTGATTGCCTCTCTCTCCTTGGTGGCATGATGTCTTCTCTCTCTCTGCTACTGAAACAAAGATTTCCCACTCTGATACCACTCTAACGCAAGTCGTGTGTATCAGAGTGCTTTCCTTTTCTCCTTCACTCCCCTCGCCTGAAATATTCAGACAAGATTTCTAGCTCTGATACCACTCTCTGACGCAAGTCATGCTCCCTTGTAGCACGATCGCTCTCACCAAGACCTTCTCTTCTCTTCGTCCCGAAGAGCATTAAGGCTCTTCTATCTCCCTATCGGAAGATCTGCACCCACAATTCATTCTGCGCAATCCCCCTTCCTTTTACTCGGAGGATCGAAACTTCGCTACTCGCGAATTCAACTGTTATGCGTTACCTCTTCAGATCCCCGAGATCCGAGATGTGTCATTCAACGTTGACTTTCTTCCTCTGCAATTGAAACTTCGCTCTATCACCACTTCGCCGATCGAGGCACTAAACATTCGAAGTTCAACCTCCCGAGATCCGATGTGCCGAGATGCTGACAACTCGCAATCTCACCCTCTCGCAGTCTCATCACCCGCGAGATCGATGTCTTGACCCTTCAACTCCCGAGACCCGAAGTCCCGAGATCACCTACCGCATCACCACTCCTTTGGTCCCCGCGATCTACGAAATTCCTCGAAACTTCGCACCTTGCAATCTACACGGCCAAATTTCCAATCGCTTCCACATGAAACGTCGATATGCCCGATCCACGGAAAGGGTCACACTCCCCGTGATTTTGACCGATGCCCTGCTCTACCGAACTTTGAAATTCTTCACCTGCACTGTAGACTTCACGTTCACCTTCCTCCTCGTTCTTCCTTGAACAAGAAGTGTCTCTCCACGAGACTCGTGTGCCAACCTGCTCGCCTCTAGATCTTCTCGTGCAATTTCTCCTTGCTGCCTTTCAACAAACTCTGAAGGCCTATCTCTCTTTAGCTTCCACAACTTCAACTCCCTCTGGAAGAATTTCTTGCGTGCACTCCTTGCGGCAACCCTTCAAACACGCTAAGTGTTGAAGTCTTCAATTCTGCGCACTCCTGCAGCAGAAATCCTTCAACTCTTTTCTCAGAATCGCAACTTTGAGTCTTCACCTAGCCTACGCATGCCTTGCATGGCTCCGGTGCCAAATCTTCACTCTTGAGAACTTAGAACAAAAGTTATCCCTACCTGAACCCTGCAGTCACGCACTCCTTGCGGACAAATTCAACTACACTCCTTGCAGAAATTCTCTGGTTCAAGATAGAGAAATAATTGAAACTACCTCCTTGTTCTCCCAAACTTCATTTCAACCATGAAATCACATACACAGAATACAAAAGCAAATGCATGACAAGAAGAAAACATTCATGAGCATAATATCAAAAATACACAGAGAATAACACAACCATGGAATTGAATCAAAGATTTTCTTATTAATTCAATATATGTACATGGAGGTTCTTCATACACTTCTCTGCTCTGCTCTCTTGAATGTTCTCAATGCTCTCGATGATAATCTCTTCTAATGATACAATAATACAAGGAGGGTGTCTATATCTCGTTTCCTCTTGAGTTCTAAAGCTATCAAATCTACAATTAAATGTTCTATCTACTTTACATTAAATCTATTAAATGCCTCAGCTACCTAAGGATGAGAGCTTATCCGCTCAAGGTCCATTTACAATATACAAGTGCGCTTCATTAATTCTACACATTAATGTTGGGCGCAACAATATCAAGGTGTTTCAAAATTTGTGCCGGCGCTGTCCAGCTGTCTTTTTTGCTTCTGCGCTGGCTCGTTTGATGAGTGAGTGATGCTCCTGCATCAATTAAACAACATGTCCAAGTGTGTATGCCTCCATTACATTATTTGTAGTTCTTCTATGGTTATGAAATTGCAGAATAAGTTCATTGTTTTGAAAGGATAAGAATTCACTCTATACCCCTAATGTTGAGTAAATTTTTCATTTGAACTTTGTTTCTTAAACATTGTTATGTAGTCTAAACTAGAAAATTATTGAACAATATTTCCTATTGCAAAAATTTATATTTCATCATGTGTAAGCTCTATGGCGAGGAAATCATAAGAGAAGTTCATTATTTTGAAAGACTAATAATTTGTTCGATATCCCTAATGGCAAGTAATGTGTTCACTTGAAACATATTTCTTATAAACTTTTACGTAGTAAAACCAAAAAATCATTGAAGAACATGATACAACATTTGAGGATCTTTAATTCAATATTCATTACATAATTCAAGTGCATTGGGCAATCCATATAAGATGTTTAAATATCATGGTATTCCATTGATTTTTTTTCTTAGGGTGAGTGCAAGCTAATGATGGTCTCTCATGATGCATTAGTGGCAATGCAAACATGGAAAAAAAACAATATATTAACTTGGAGGGATTATTCAAGGTACTTTTACAATGAATTTGAATATGGTGTAAAATGATGAAACATAGGAAATCGAATTAGCTTTTTGAATATACAAATTTTATTCATAGATATTGTGAATAACTGTGTGAAATTTGATTTTTTCTAACAGTGGTATGTTATTTTTCCAACAAAATATAATGAATATGTCTTCGTTCATACAAGTGTTGAGTACCTTAATGATGGAATTTCATTCCAAAAACTTGTATAATTGTAGACAATCCATTTTTCTAGTGTGGTGTATTTTTTGGAAACTGATAATATTAATTTTATATTTTTCTAAATTTTGAAAGTCAATATATTCTTGAAATTACAACGCCTTTTGTTTGTGCGGGATAAGAGAGTCTTAACATGATCAAAATAATTTATTTATTTATTATATCATAGATATCAGTCTCTTCTAGTGCGGAATATAACTCATTTTAGAAATGGTTAAGCCAAAAAAAAGTTATAACAAAAATAAAAAAGGTATGTATTCTAGGATTTTGATATATGCGAAGACAAAAGGAGATTAAAAATAGTAAACAATATTAATTTAAAAAAAAAAACTATATATTTGGAATCTACATAGTCGACTCTATCTATGTATTGAGTTTCCTCAACAACTTAATTATGTAGCCTATAGAAAAATAACATCAAAAACATAGATATAGAGAGGTATTCACAAAAATGGAGGTTTTTATCTATTTGCAGACTGAACCACTAGGTTTGTCATCCCGAACCTAAATCTAAGGAAACCAAGTCAGCATCCATGTATGCTAAAGTTGCAAATCCCGCCAAAAAAAATTTGAATTCAAAATAACACGCACGCGCTCTAGGAATGTGCACACATTCCTAAGAGAATGTGTGCATTCCTAAGNAAAATGGAGGTTTTTATCTATTTGCAGACTGAACCACTAGGTTTGTCATCCCGAACCTAAATCTGAGGAAACCAAGTCAGCATCCATGTATGCTAAAGTTGCAAATCCCGCCAAAAAAATTTTGAATTCAAAATAACACGCACGCGCTCTAGGAATGTGCACACATTCCTAACAGAATGTGTGCATTCCTAAGAGCACGCATGTGCGCTAGGAACATGCACACATTCCTAAGAGAGTGCACACACTCTAGGAACACGCATGCTCTCTAGGAACATGCATTCTCTCTAGGAACATGCATGTGTTCTAGGAACATGCCCACACTCCTATATCTTATTTCCTATTTTCCATTTCTCTCTCTCTCTCTCTCTCTCTCTCTC
>JASDQU010309527.1:64420-94376 GCA_032191745.1 Picea mariana
TCTCTCTCTACCTCTCACTCTCTCTCTACCCCCCTTTTTGTCTCCCTCTCCCTCACTCTCACATACTCTCTATTTATTAATCTCTCCCCCTCTCACACTCTCACATACTCTCTTTGTATTCCTCTCTCACACTCTCACACACACTACTTGTCTTCCTCTCTCCCCATCTCACGCTCTCTCTCTACCCCCCTCCTCCCTCGCTCTCTCCCCCTCCCTCCCACTATATCTCCTCTCTATCCCCTACATCTACCCATCTCTCCCCCTCACTTTGTATCCCCCTCCCCCTCTATCTCCCACTCTTCCCCCATTTCTCTCTTTACCTCTCACTCTCAATCTCTACCCTCCCCCCTTTCTGTCTCCCTCTTCCTCACTCTCACACACTCTCTCTATCTTCCTCTCTCTCCCTCTCACACTCTCCATCTTCCTCTCTCTCCCTCTCACACTCTCCATCTTCCTCTCTCTCCACCACCCCTCTCTATATTCTTCTCTCTGCCTCTCACACTCTCTCTCTCTCTACCCCCCTCTATGTAGTCCTCTCTCTCACTCTCATAAAATAACACACTATAGCATGTTTGTTACATCGCAAGGAAATAAATGGTCTTGACCTAGACATGTCAAGACCTAGACCTAGACTATAGACTATGACTTAGACCATAGAACATGACCTATACCATGACCTAGACCGTAGCATAGACCTAGAGGTATAACTAGACCATGATCTAGACCTATACCATGACCATGGACATGACCATGACCTAGATCTTGACCTAGACCATGACCTAGACCCCCCTAGATCCATATAAGCCTAGGAATAACCTATATTTGACCCTTAACCCCCTCCACACCTAAGACATAATAATAATATTCCTATACCTCTTGTTGAAGGCTCCACAACCCTTACACCTCCATATTCATGGTCTAACCATTTCTCTATGCTTGAAAACACTTTCAATCTTAATCCCTTAGGTCCTAGTTGTATCCAAATCCCTATACATATTTATTCATAAAGTTGTTTGGTCTACAATAAACGTTATATCCATTTCATTAAGGGAATGCATGTGCTCATGTGACTTGAAATCCTTGAGGTTGAGAGTGCTTGGCACTCATCCTTGCCCATCAGGAACGCATGTGTGTTCCTATAACGTGTGCACATGCATTCTTGTTGGGACATTTTATGTGCCAAGCACATTCCTCACATTCATCTATCTCTTTACTCAAACAACCTTACATTTGCATGAAAAAATAGCAAGAACAGATAGGATTTTGTTCTTTTTTCTTGTTTTTTAATTCATAGACAATTTTGTGCTATTGGAAGACAATTGTGGGAAGAATTGGAAGGCAAATTTATCCAATTGGAATTGGAATTGTTAGTTGTGTCTTCTTGTGTGATACCAAGACAAATTTTTCCAAATGGAATTGGAATTGTTAGTTGTGTCTTCTTGTGTAATACCAATACCAAGACAAATTTGTCCAATTGGAATTGTTAGTTGTGTCTTCTTGTGTAATACCAAGACAAATTTGTCCAATTTGAATTATTAGTTGTGTCTTATTGTGTAATACCGTGACAAATTTGTTCAATTTGAATTGGAATTGTTAGTTGTGTCTTATTGTGTAATACCATGACAAATTTGTTAAATTTGAATTGGAATTGTTAGTTGTGTCTTGTTTAATACCAAGACAAATTTATCCAATTGGAATTGGAATTGTTAGTTGTGTATTATTGTGTAATACCAACACAAATGTGTGTAAATGGAATTGGAATTTTTAGTTGTGTCTTCTTGTGTAATACCACTTGACAAATTTGTTGCCCTGTGCTTGGAAGACAATTTTTCTCTTTAAACATAGGGAACCTACAAAATCGAGGTAGAAATTCCTCGACGAAAGAAAAAAAATTGAAAAGGTAAATGAAGAAAGAGAAAAGGAAAGTTTATGTATGTCAAAACAAAAGCTTTCCGAAGAGGGAAATCCATTTTCTAGTGGAATATATGCCAATGTTTCTTCTCCTCCATCACCACAAGAAAAGCACGGGATTTTAGTAGAGACCAATCCAGTTTAGAATTTTATTGTACCTCCAATCACTATCTCATCAAGACAAGTTGTTGTGAATGATCAGATGATGGAGGATTTACTTGGAGTTGATTATACAATGGATGAAAATAGAGAGGTAATTGGTGCACAACCTTCTGGTGAAGAAGTTACTATGGTGCAACCTCTTGTTGGACAGTGAGATGTTTCAAAAACTAGTCATGAGCATGTCCATTCTCCTCCCAGAATTGATCCACCAGTAATTGAAGGGGAAAGAACTACAACATTTTTAACTCCACAATAGGGAGGTCAAGAGTGTCAGAATGCAAGTTCATCATCCCTACCTAGATTGAGCAGTGTGCGGTGAAGAAAACCTAAACACATTTAGGTGGATGAAAGTGGTCTAACATCACTTGAAGGTAAGTTACCTAACGGTACTATTCGTTATCATTCTTTTAAAATCATTAAAGAATTTTTTTGAACCAAAATATGATGCTACAAAATGTCAATTATTTTTGGCTTTGTTAAAATCTAGAAGATTGATTGTTGTTAGGATAATTTTAGGCATTAAAACAATTAAAATTTTAGACACAAGTCATCATATTGTTAGAAACCTTGTGGATGCTTTTCAAAAAAATTGTAAGAAATATAATTCTAAAGACCGTAATGCATCTAGATGTGTCTTGTCATAATCAATTGTTAGAAAGATCACAAGAAAACATCATTTTCCCCAACAAACCTCTCATCTCATTAAATGAAATATCAAAACCCTTATAAAGTATTATAATAGATGAGATAGCCTTGACATAGGTGGCCCAACATATTTGTGGGCCTTCACTAGTATGCTACCACCTCATTCTGACATGAAGTTAATTGGAGCCATTAAGGGACTAGTATAGGATTTGCGGAATGAGAACACTAGGCCTTCTTCCAACCAAAAATATGTACTAAAGTTAAGAAGGGGATCTAGGTGTTAAAATATTCGATGTGCTTGTTTTACCATATACAGTATCACAATATTGTCACCCAACCATAGCCACGCAGCCACCCTCAAGCACCTTTAACCTTTGATAGAATTATTCTGGAAATCCATACTAGAACCAACAAATAAACCCTAGCTGATAATTGTAGCAACAACTCAAGACAAGTAGAGCACTCCTGCAAGGGTAGCACACAAGAGAGAGAGTCTCCATATCCAGAGAACAAGTACCATACACAACTGCAACAAATGCAGTTGCATTACTCTCTCAAACTTGCGCCATACTTAGCCAAGATATCACCAACAGTATCACCAAGAGAATCACCAAGAATATCACTTGATAGCACTAGAGAGAGACCAAGACCAAGAGATGACCATACACCCTTATTCCTCCTTACAGTTGCAAGTTCAGCTGCAACTATAGCTCTCCACAAGACTTGCACTCTGGTTGGGTGTACAAATGAGCTAAAACGTCATCTATTTGTATTAATTTGTCCAGTGACTTTTCTGGCTTGGCCGACCTGAATTTCTGGTAATTATATTTTTTGTTTATCTTTTTCTTATGGAGCCAACTTGTCTTTTTGGAAGATAATATTCTAATATTATTTATTCTGCTAGGTCGACTTGTCTTCTAGGGTTTTCACACATTTGTTTAGGGTTTCCCTTGCTTCCACAATATTCCATTCTATTCAAAGGTTACACATGGAGGTCAATACGTCCCGCGGCTATCGTAACATCAACCTCCCTCCTAGCTAGGGAGGTATTAATGGTAATGGTATTGAGAACACAAAGACCATTTTGTTGGTAGCATCATCATAGCCACATGGGCTATCTCATGATCATGCAGATCAAGTCACGAGCATCATCATCACTATCAGTATTGTCTGATAGCATCATGGCATCAATATACATCATCGTTTGCATCTCTCGAGGCCATACTCCATCTGAGTAATCAGGCATGATGTTGAATAATTCATGTGTTGAACTCAGGGCACTCAGTCGAGTGTCTCGCATGAGTCACCCATTCAACAAAGTGATATAGGGACCATTCTTCTAATTCATACATACGTCCTAGAATAACAGTTTTCCCAACAGATTCTTAAAGCCCCGCAATGGGATACAATGACCATTCTTCTAATCCATACCTACATCCTAGAAGAATGTCATTCCTCCCAGATATTGAAATCCACGCCATGGGCTATAGAGACCATTCCTATAGGAATGTCAGTCTCGGACTATTTTCTAATCAGTTCATATGTACCATCGAGATCAATATTTACCCATATTCCTTAGAAAATATCGGTCCCATATCAACCACCCTAATTGGGACGTCATGTCCTTAGGAGGAGGAATTTTCAACTTGATCAAGCCAATAACTGTGCCTCAGGAGAATATTGATCATGAACCATTTTCCTAATCGGGCCACAATCTGTGCATTAGGAAAATACCAGTCCATGATATGTCAACAATCTGTCAACCTGGAACATTCTCCACAGGAAGAATGTCTGTCCACCAGCAATATATTCTTCCTGGACCATTCTCTTCCTGGAGAATGTCTATCCACCAGCACACTAACTATCCATCTAGTTGGCGATCATATCCAACACTAGTGGTAGTCTCCATGGAAATCAGATAGTATCATACAGTTGCTACAATTCCATCCAATAGAACACAAATGTGTATATCCATGGTAGTACACAACTATTGCCCATTGGTACACAACCACTCCTAGTAGCACACAACTACTAACCAATGACACACAGTCACTACCAGTGTAACACATCCACCACAATAGCATACAATTATTGTCTAGAGACATACAGTCTCCACATCAATCAAATCATATCATTTGATATCATCATGGATCAACAATGTCACCAGTTGCATCACCTCTAAGTTGTACTAGAATGATGTGAATGCATCATATCTAAGTTGTATTGGCGTGATATGGAGTATCATCTACATCATCTCTAAGTCATACTAGCATGACACATCTAGCATGATGCCAATGCATCATATCTAAGTTGTATGACACCTCTAATATGTGCTCGCATGATGTAGATCAATGCCTCATTGTGTCATATCTAAGTTGTATGATCATCTCTAATCCATACTAGCATGGCATATCTAACATGATGCCAATGCATCATATCTAAGATGTATGCCACATCTAAGTTGTACTCACATGATCATATCTAGCATGACATGAGCCCCCTGCATCATCTCTAAGTTGTATGGTCATCTCTAAGTCGTACTAGCATGACATATCTAGCATGATGTCAATACATTATATCTAAGATGTATGTCACATAGAATTTGTATTTGCATGGCCATATATAGCATGATGCGACTCACCAACATCGTCTCTAAGTTTTACTAGCATGACATATCTAGCATGATTTCAATACATCATATCTAATTTGTATGCAACCTCTAAGTTGCACTAGCACGATGATCCTCAGGCCACTATATCAACAACTCCAACCATCTCTATCATATATGAGCTATATTAGCATGATCATATCTAGCATGATGAAATCATCATCTCTAATTCATATGACCATATCTAAGTTGTACTAGCATGATACAGATCTGCAACTCACTGACAGTCCATGATGCCACATATTAGCACTCCCTCCCAACCGAGGAAGTCATTTCCTCCCTCTCAACTAAGGGAGAAATATCCACAAGCCCCAGCTTGTCCCTCAAGTATGCAAACTTTATATTGGACAGAGGCTTAGTCAAAATATATGTTTTCTGCTCATCAGTGGAGATATATTGGAGAACCATTTCTCCCCTATGGACTTTATCACAGAGACAATAATACTTGATCTCAATGTGCTTTGACATGTCATGGAACGTTGGGTTCTCTGAGAGCTTCACATAGCTCTGGTTATCACAATATATCACGGTTGAATCCAACACCTGATCAAACAGTCCAGAAAGCAGCTTACGTAGCCACATTGATTTCGTACAAGCATCACAAGTTGCAATATACTATGCTTCTATAATGTTGACTGCAACATAATTATGTTTTCTGCTAGCCCATGAAATCATAATAGATTCCAAACTGAAATGCATAGCAAAAGTACTCTTTTTGTCATCTGCACTCCCTGCCCAATCTAAATCAGTAAATCCATCCAGTTATACTTCATTGTTTGAGTCATATCTCAAACCATGAGTTATCGTCCCACGAAGATATCTCAAGATATGTTTTACATCTATCTAATGCTCATGTCTGGGTTCCACCTAGAACTGGCTCAACATGTTCACATCAAAGCAAATGTTCTTCATGGTATTTACTAGATACATCAATGAGACAATCAATTTCCGGTACAGGAATGAGTCTACTGGATCAGAATCAGAGTCTCTTATCTTCCTCAGATCTGTTACCCTGGGAGATGCCATGAATTTGCAATCCATCATCCCAAAATTCTGAAGGATCTTTTCAACATACTTCCCTTGTCCTACGAAGACTTCACGACGCTTCTGCCATACTTCTAGTCCCAAGTAATAATGCATGATACCAATATCCTTCATATCAAATTCATAGGTTAGCTCCCTCATACACTGAATAATGAGAGGCTATGCACCAAGCTCTTGGAGTTTGCTTGAGTCCATACAAGGCCTTCTTTAATCTGCATACATGGGTTTCTCTCGGGTTTACTTCAAAACCTGAGGTTGCTCTATGTATGCTTCTTCTTCAATCACTCCATTTAGAAAAGCGGTCTTTACATCCATCTGATGTAAAATCCAACCCATGGATGTTGCTAGATATATGATGTCTTTAGAGGTGTATCTGGCAACTGGACCAATCGTCTCATCATAGTCTTCTCCCTCCTAATGGGAGAACCCTCTAGCTACAAATCTTGCCTTGTATTTATCGATACTTCTATCCATTGCATGTTTTATCTTGTAAATCGATTTAGACATAATTTTCGATACACAGCTTCCTTCTATTCTTTCTACTTGATTTCTTCTTCGAAGGTGGAAGGTTTTGTAACTGGAATATGGTTTTGAGTTCTTGCTTTCTCAAGTTCCATCTGGACAACCATACTTTTCTACATCTTGAATAATATCACGAGATCAAGTTGGCCTTCTCTTCTTTGTATTATCTTGATGTGGATGTTCATATATATGTGGTTCTTTCATGTATGATACAACATTCTTACATAGTAACTTATTTGGAACAACAAATACATCATCATGGTAGCCTCCATGAAATCTTGTAAGATAACCTGCCCAAGAAAAGAACAATAAAATTATTTCCAATATAATAGCATTTTCATAAGAACATATATGTGGTAAGAAGAATGAATAACAATTTTATGGTGATCATCATAATATGACCAAGATGACCTGCCCGGGAGAAAAACAAGAAATATCTCTCTAGAGAAAATGTTGGTTCATTTTGCAAACAAGTACAATAAGCATATATATCAATAGTATTCACATTCTATCAACTATTAATTACATCTAGCGGTAATAGAACCTTTCAAAGAATGCTTTCACAATTTGTAATGTAGCAACTATCAACCTTGGTATGTGCAAATTTGAAACTTATCAATTTAATCAAACCTGGAACCTGAAGCCTCAACTGTTATGGAGGGTTCACTTGTTCCTTTGATCGCATTGAATCCAATATCATTGATTGGACAAGGTCTCTTTTACATCCCCTGCAAACACACCCATGTTTTTCTAGATGATATAACTTGAAAAGCATATACAAGTGCATACCTTGAAATCTTTGTAGCATCGTCCAGCTTGTCTTACAATCTGAAACTAGATACCATGTTGACAATGAGAGTTTAGAAACTAAATCAGAAGGTTCAATGATTAGAACAATCTAGAAACCCTAAAATTTCAACTTTGACCACAAAATCAATTTTGACCAAAAGTCAACCCTTGACTTTGATTGTTGACCAGTCAAACTTTGACGTTGACTTTGACCCAAAACTCAAACCTAAAGTTTTTTCTAGCTGAGGGTACCAAGAGATGTGCTAGGCTAGGGCACACTATGATTTCAAATAAATATGTCAAACACTTCACTATAGGTGCCCGAACAAATGGGTTAGGGTTTTTTGTTGCTGCAAAACCTGACTGCAACTACAACTAGTGCTATAACGAGCTTGATAATGAACTTCCCAATCTACCTTCCAGTGGTTAGACTTTCTGAAGATATTGTGGGCCCATAACCTGTTAAAATATTCAATGTGCACATTTTACCATAGACAATATCACAATATTGTCTCCCAACCATAGGCACACAGCCACCCCTGAGCACCTTTAATCTTTAACAAAATTATTCTAGAAATACATACTAGAACCAACAGATAAACACTAGTTGCTAACTGTAGCAACAACTCAAGACAAGTAGAGATCTCCTTCTCCAAGGATAGCGCACAAGAGAGAGAGAGAGAGTCTCCATATCCATAGAACAAGTACCATACACAACTACAGTTGTTGCAACTACACTACTCTCTCAAACTTGCACCATACTTAGCTAGAATATCACCAAGAGTATCACCAATAATATCACCAAGACAATCACCAAGAATATCACTTGATAGCGCTAGAGGGAGACCAAGACTAAGAGATGATCATACACCCTTATTCCTCCTTCCAACTACAACTACAGCTCTCCATAATACTTGCGCTCTGATTGGGTGTACAAATGAACTAAAATGTCCTCTATTTATATTAATATGTCCAGTGATTTTTCTGGTTGAGCCGACCTAACATTTTGGTAATTATATTTTTTGTTTAGCTTTTTCTTGTGGATCCGACTTGTCTTTCTGGAAGATAATATTCTAATATTATTTATTTTGCTAGGTTGACTTGTCTTCTGGTTTTCAAACATCTATTTAGGGTTTCCCTTTCTTCCAAAATATTCCATTATAGTCAAAGGTTACACGTGGAGGTTAATACCTCCCACAGCCACCGTAACATCAGCACTAGGGACCGTGAACCCCATATTAAACACCTTCTTGACATTACACAGACAGAATTGTATGAGAGATTCAGAATAGTGTATAGTGAAATTAACTTGGGCCAAATATGTTTCCATAAATGCATGCCTTGGTATGTTTGAATAAACACAATTTTTAACACATGTTATTGTAGATATCACATTGAGTATGGTTATTATTATGACACACACACACATACATATATATTTTGTGTATTGCATAACACTCTTGTGTAGGAATGCTTAGTTATATTTCCACCATAATCATCTAGAGACTTTATTCACAACATCGTGTGTACAAACCTAGAGGGTTGTACATTTTTATCAAAAATATTTCTTAGATAGGACATGCCCCATGTGTGGTGGAATGGAATTACTGAGTAAGTGCATCCATGTAAGTGATCAGTATGAATTGGGGAGAAAGGAGGTTGCCTTGCAAATCTTTAAATATATCGCATATGATATTGACGGAGGGAAGGAAATAAAAAAGATACAATTGGTGACTTCCAGGGTATGAGTATGTGACTTCATTGAAAATGCATGACAATATGTTAAGCATGTCCATGTGGCTCGATGGCAAGATGATCATTTTAGAATATACAGAGATACATTTCCCATTGTTACTATCTTATCAGTGGTTGGTTTTTCTGATAACTACACCCTTCAACCACAAAATGAGATTCAAATCCAATATTATCACTCATAGCAGGTCAATGTAATGGTCCATACCAGATATAGGCATGGACCAGATAGTAATGAATAAAAAAGAGTTATATTAACGGAGTATCACTTCTACATAAGTAATGATCAATGCCATGACTTAGCCTATGTACAACATAGCTTTCAGTTGTTTTACAATCACCTTAAGGAGAAGAACATACAGATGGATCAACACTAGATTCAGTCAGATGGTTGCACGTTCCAGTTCAAAAATGCTCGTGTATTTCAATGGTTGTGTATGTTGCACAAAAAAATCAAGGTACCACATATTTGGAACTATTGCAAGTCTGGGCATGGAAAAGGGGAGCATGATGGAGCAAGTTCATCCATCAAAAGAGAATTACATAGGAAAGAAATGAAATTCACAACTACTTCTCTCAATCAAGATGAAAAATCCATTGTTGAATGGTGTTCTTCAGTAATGGGAGAGGGAAAAATGTAAGTTTTAAACCTATGAAGTAAAGCAATGCATATAGATTCTTAAGTAAAACAGAAATTAATCAATGGCTCATTCACATAGTACACAGAGATTTATACTGGAAACCCTCAACCAGGAAAACCTTTCTTATATTCATTATCTCGAATTTCACCATACACTATGCAATATATATACAATGTTTTTAGGTATTCTGTAGATACCAAAACCCTAATCCCTTAATCCAGGATTACTTTACTAGTACGAGGGATCGTCAGACGCAGTTTTCATATCTGACGCACCCACACACACACATGCAAATAATATAACACATACCCAACAAAAAAGAACCCATGAAGACCAATCACCCAGGAAAGGAAATATACATAGATATTTTTGGGAGGTGGTCGATGTAGATTGATCACAGTGGTATGAATGAAAAAAATCCAGGGCACTTATGGACTCCATTCAGTTTGAACATCAGATAATGCAATAGTTGAAATATGGACGAGAAAACTCTCTTACTTTTGTGGTACATGTAGTAGTAATGAATGGGATGATTGTGAATCCAAATATTGGGTCCGTAGATGGGATCGTGTATCACTCCCCATTGGTCAACGTATAACTATGGAATTATCCCAGTTGGAGGAGGACCAATCAAATATTTTAGTAGATTACGATCAAGTCTCATATATCGTACTGTTGGCTTCAATGAAACCTTTTATTAAATTTTGAATGACTAGCATCAATGTTTTATGCTTTGGTCATTTAGTGGACTCATGTGTTGGCACTCCATTTTTTGTAGGGAACATATACGCAGTGGTTTCCTGAAGAGGTAATGAATGGGGCACTAATTATTGGATGGCACATTGCCTGGAGGGAAATCAAACCCTCATGTGATTAGTAACAAACTCTAAAGGCATTGAATTTACATTGGGTCTATGGTTATTAAAGAAGAATATCTTACATGAGATGAAAGAATACAGAATAAAGGTGGTTATGTATTTCAAGATTATAGACTAGGTGAATTTGTATACCACTTTACGAACTTGGTTGTTGGTACAAACCTCCAACTACAAAAAATGCCAAGTAAGAACTCATAAAAGGTATGATATTTCTTGCCTTACTCTGAGCACAAGAAGTTAATGGAGACCATCAATATTAGAAGTGAGATCGATGGTCTACTTGAATGACCATAGGTACGTAAAAGGAATAATTGAACAAATATTTCACATTTATGAATGATTGAAATTTTGGCTTCATTTTATGGTTGTTATGGTATTCTTGTATTTTGTGGTTCTTTTTTGTTGTTAGGGAACTATGTCTATCCTTCCCTTTCATTTCATTTCTTTGCTCTCTTATTCATGCCTTGCTTTCTTAGCCTTACCTTGCCTTTCCCTACCTTGTCTTTCCTTGCCTTGCCTTGCCTTTCCTTACCTTTCCTTGCCTTGATTTCCTAGCCTTGCCTTGCCTTTCCCTACCTTGTCTTGGATTTCCTTGCCTTGCCTTTCCCTACCTTGTCTTGGATTTCCTTGCCTTGCCTTGCCTTATCTTACCTTGACTTGCCATTTCTTACCTTTCCTTGCCTTACCTTGTCTTTCCTTACCTTGCCTTGTCTTTCCTTTCCTTTCCTTACCTTTCCTTTCCTTGCCATGTCTTGCTTTGCCTGGCCTTATCTTACCTTGACTTGCCATTTCTTACCTTTCCTTGCCTTACCTTGTCTTTCCTTACCTTGCCTTGTATTTCCTTTCCTTTCCTTACCTTTCCTTTCCTTGCCATGTCTTGCCTTGCCTTGCCTTATCTTACCTTGACTTGYCATTTCTTACCTTTCCTTGCCTTACCTTGTCTTTCCTTACCTTTCCTTGTCTTTCCTTTCCTTTCCTTACCTTTCCTTTCCTTGCCATGTCTTGCCTTGCCTTGCCTTTCCTTTCCTTTTCTTGTCTTGATTTCCTAGCCTTGTCTTGAGTTTCCATACCTTTTCTTGGCCTACCTTCCCTTCCCTTACCTTACCTTGCCTTKCATAACCTTKCCCTTCCTTTCCTTGACTTACCTTGCCTTGCCTTGCCTTTCCTTGCTTTACCTTGCCTTGCCTTTCCATGTCTTACCTTGCCTTACCTTGCCTTGCCTTGCTTTCCTTGCATTTCTTTGTTTTGACTTGCCTTTCCATGTATATATTTCCCTTGCCTTTGCTTGCATAGACTTGCATTTCCTTTCCCTACCTTGTCTTGGATTTCCTTGGCTTTCCTTTCCTTGCTTTACCTTTCCTTTCCTTTCCATGTCTTACCTTGCCTTTCATTACCTTGTATTTCCTTGCATTGTCTTTCCTTCCCTTACCTTTCCTTTTCTTTCCATGTCTTACCTTGCCTTGCCTTGTCTTGCCTTACCTTTATTGCATTTCATTGTCTTGCTTTGACTTGTCTTTCCATGTCTAGCCTTGCCTTGATTTTGCTTTCCTTGCTTTCCTATCCTTTCCTAGCCTTTGCTTGCTTTGCCTTTCCATGTGTTATCTTTCCTTGAATTGCCTTTCCTTTTATTTCCTTGCCTGAGAATGAGAATGAGTGCATGAGAATGTAAGGCAATAAGGGATACTATGCATGCCACAAATTAATCTTATCTTGCTGATTTTTATAGTAGAAAACTACCTTGGAAGGCTATAGGTTCCTTGATTAAGCATTTTTCATGAATGTGAAGTTATGTTAATCTCACATAAAATTGGGTTTATTATATGGTAGGATAACATAATCACAGAAGAATAAGAGGGTTTAAACCTCACATTACTCTATCCAAAATGAAGCATGATTAATTATAATGGAAATCACAACATGATACAAGGGTTTCTTAATAAAAAATCAAGCCAATTCAAATTCCAAGTGTCCACATGGAATGTTCCCTCCAAGAATGTGCATGCATGCAACCACTCCACATGTGTGAATTCCAAGGTAGCCAACTCCATGGATGAATGTGCAATATTCCAAGTGAATAGAGCATCCACAACAAAGTATGTAATCAACTCCCCAAAATAGAAAGTACATCATCTCTCCACAAGTGTTCCTTAACTACCCTTGCCTATCATTTCCTTTCCTAGCCTTGTCTTGCCTTGTCTTGCCTTGCATTTTCTTGCCTTGCCTTTGCTTGCCTTGCTTGCCTAGCCTTGCATTGCCTTTGCTTGCCTTACCTTTACTTACCTTTCCTTGCCTTGTCTTTCCTTTCCTTGCCTTGTCTTTACATGCCTTTCCTTGCCTTGTCTTTCCTTGCCTTGCATTGCCCTACCTTTCCTTGACTTTTCATGACATACCTTGCCTTGCCATGCATGCCATGCCTTGCCTTGACTTACCTTGCCTTGATTTCCTTGCTTTGACTTGCCCTTGAAAAAATGTGTAAAAGGAATAATTGAACAAACATTTTAGATTTATGAATGATTGAAACTTTGGATTCATTTTATGTTTGTTATGGTTTTCTTGTATTTTGTGGTTCATTTTTATTTTTAGGTAACTATGTCTAGCCTTTCCTTTCCTTTCCTTATCTTGGCTTGGCTTGGATTTCCTTTCCTTCCCTTTCCTTGCCTTTCCTTGCTTGCCTAGACTCTCCTTGCCTTGTCTTTCCTTGCCATGTGGTGCATTGCCTTCCCTTTCTTTGAATTGCCTTGCCATGTCTATCCTTTCCTTTCCTTTTCTTGCCTTGCTTTCCTAGCCTTGCCTTGAATTTGTTTTCCTCCTCTTTCCTTACCTTTCCTTGCCTTGCCTTGTCTTTCCTTTCCTTGCATCATATTTCCATGCCTTGTCTTGCCATGCCTTTCCTTTTCTTTCCTTGGTTTCCCCTACCTTGTCTTAGATTGGGTCGGCTTGGCTTTCCTTTCCTTTCATAGTCTTGTATTCCCTTGCCTTGTCTTTCCATGCCTTGCCTTGCCATGCCTTGCCTTATCTTTCCTTGTCTTTCATGTCTTGGCATGCATTGCCTTGTATTGTTTTCCTTATCTTGATTTCCTTGACTTGCCTTACATTTACTTTTCTTATCTTGGCTTGGTTTGGATTGGCTTGCCTTGACTTTCCTTTCCTTGCCTTGACTTGCCTTTCCTTTCCTTGTCTTGCCTAGCATTTCCATGCCATGTCTTGTCTTGCCATGTCTAGCCTTGCCTAGCCTTGTGATCAGGATTTTATCAGTAGAACGAAATGACTACAGATTATTAACAAATGCTTAACATAGAATAACAGATACAATAAAACTAGTTTTCTATTCAATAAGGAAATAAGTTGAAACTATAAAATGCAATATAAAACAAGCTTGTTGGAATGGTGGCGGCTTATCTCTGAGAAGAGATGTGACGGATGCGCTCATTCACAAGAAGATGGTTACAATGAGGCTCTGAAGGCCTTTTACAATAAACAGGAATTTCAAAAACCCTCGACATCAAAAAACCTAACCCTAGGAGATGAAGTGCCAAAACTCATGTGGGCCCTGTTTGTGTAAGTTAGTACTTCAACTTCTTGGGGTTGTAACTTTTGCATACGATCTTCGTTTTAGGCGCATGATAGCCTGTTGGAAAGGTATAACCGAGAAGAAAAAAAAAATTTGGCCCAATTCAATTCTTTTGACAATCACTTGGGCCCCAAATCCCAAAAAACATCGTTTAGGGCCTCAAAACGGCCCCGAAAGTTTGGAATCCGAAAAACTGTCGAAAAACTACCAAGGTGGAAAGTTGTTTTTCGAGCCAGAGGAATAGGTGGGTGGCCACCAATATCCACCTGGATAAATCCTCCCTCTTTAGGAAGCACTGGTCTCCATTTCATTGATTCCCCCCATTAGATGAGGAAATTTCTGCTGAATTTGGCCCCGGGTGAGCCACTTGCCTTGGTGCAGGAGTTGCCCTGCTTTAACGACTCAATAAAGCTAGATCCTTTGTTGTCTAGTTCCCTTGATCTTTGTATCCACAATTTGATCATTGGATTCCTGTTGTATGCAATCGAGATTGATATCTATTGGTGTCATTTGTTCTGCTATTTCTAAGGTATCCAATAATGGTGGGAAATAAGATCGAAGGAGATCCACGTTGAACACTGGGTGCAAGCCAAGGAAAGGAGGAATGTTGAGCTCAAAATCATTATCTCCCATAGCCTTGGTGATGTTTTATGGCCCATAATAGAGTGGGTGAAGCTTTCGATGGGGTCCTGTAAGGTGTTCTTTCTGCAAGTGCAACCAAACTTTGTCGCCCACCTGAAACTTATGTGGCACCCGGTGTTGATCATGGCGCTGCTTATACTTGTCATTGGAATTATGTAGGATATCATGAGCCTGTTGGCGGATGTACTGGATCCACTCAATGAACCGGGTGGCTTTTTTAGCTTTAGTTGGAGCAGGAGATGAGTCTGCTGAGGTGACTGGAAGGGGAAGTGCAACATCTATGGGACCCAATGGTTGGAATCCCAACCCCACCTGAAAAGGGTTATGGTCGGTTGACCTATGAAGGGCTCAGTTGTAGCTATATTGGACATATGGAAGACTCTCATCCCATGTGCAAGGGTTCTTGGAATTATACATGTGTAGGACATGAACAATCATTCAATTTACGACCTTAGTTTGGCCATTTGTTTGGGGGTGGAAGGTCGTGGATTTGGTGAGCTTGGTGTCCAATAGTGATCAGAGTCTCGACCAGAATGTGTTGAGAAATTGACTGTCTCGATCTAAGACAATGGTTTGTGGGATTCCAAAATGTGTGATGCTCTTATTGCAATAAACCAGAGTCGCCATCTTACAAAATTGATCAACAACCACAAAAACACAGTCATTTCCTTGCTTGGTGGATTGGAGGCTCGACATGTAGTCCATTGAGATGGATTCCTATGGCCTGTCAAGAATAGGAAGAGGGGTGTACATGCCCTATTTCTTAGTGCTCAGTTTGGAAATAGCGTGGGCAGTGTAGAACCTGATATACTTGTTGACCTCCTGTCGAAGTTTAGGCCAGTAGAAATGTTTTTGTAGCATTGCCACTGTATTTTTTATGCCGAAGTGTCCTGCCATCCGACTGTAGTGGGCTTCCTAGATCAGCTTCGCTCACTCACTTTATGGAACATAGATATGGCCCAGACAACACAAAAACCCATCCTGAAGATGGAAATTATCAACAATTGTGTTTGCACCCAACATTTGGTAGGTTGTGGTGAATTTTGGGTATGTCTCATATATTTGGGGCCATCCATAGGTCTCATGGACACAAGAGTCTAGCACCATGGTGAGTGTCACCACTGGCAGTATGATGAGGAAATCAATGATGCAGTTGGTGCTTCATGTTTTATATTTGATGTTGAGGTGGAATTTCTGCAAGTATGTGGAGCACTTTTGATGGTTTTCATTCTAAAATTTTCCTTGTGTCTGCATGAACTGCAGTGGCTTATGATCAGTGTGGATGATTGTCTCCTTCCCAAGAATTTAATGTCTCCATTGGCGGCAGGCTTGCAAAATGGAGTACATTTATTTCTCGTAAGTAGGGTACTTACTGACATCATTTGATAGTGTCTCACTATGATAGGCCATGGGGTGGCTGTGCTAAGTGAGAACGAAACCCATAGCATAGTTTGAATCATTTGTCTTGATCTCAAAGGGTTGTTGCAGGTTCGGTAGTGAAATTATTGGGGATGAGCACAAGTGCTTCTTCAAATCATTGAAAGCTTGTTGTTGGGACCGGCCCCACGCAAATTTATCCTTACCACCACCACTGGTTATTTGGCTAAGGGCCCATGCAATAAGGGAGAATCCCAGCACGAACCTGCGGTAGAAATTGGCAAGGCCCAAGGAGCTCCAAAGCTCAATGAGTGTGGTTGGGGCTAGCCAGTCACGGATGACTTCGATCTTGGATGGATCCACATGTATGCCATGTTCATCAATGATGTAGCCCAGGTAATGGACCTTGTCCATGCTGAAGGAGAATTTTTCCAAGTTGGCGTATAGCTTGTGCTATCGCAGGGTGTGCAGAACCTGTTGAATATGTTGCAAGTGTTATGCCCAAGTCTTGTTGTAAATGAGAATGTCATCTAGATACACCACTACAAAAGCATTGGTCAATGGTCGTAGGATATCATCCATCATCCTCATGAAAGTGGTTGGAGCATTTTTCAAACCAAAGGGCATGACCAACCATTCAAAAATGCCTTCCTTTGACTTGAAGGCAGTCTTCCATACATCTGTTTGTTCTATCAAGACTTGGTGGTAGCCAAACTTCATATCAATCTTACTGAAGTATTTGGCCCCTGTCAGTTGATCAAGGAGGTCTTCGATTTGTGGAATCAGGTATCGGTTTCTGACTGTGATTTTATTCAGAGCCCAGTAATCAACGCAAAGTCATCAGGTTCCATATTTCTTTTGTACCAGCACGATTGGGCTCCTGCAAAGTGATGAGCTGGGACGGATGTGCCCCTTGTGGAGAATTTATTGGATCTGTCACTTGATCTCCTCATTCTCTAACAGAGAGTGGTGATAGACTAGCCCATTGGGCAGTGGTGCGTTGGGGGTCAGATCGATGGGGTGCTTAACCTAACAGTGCAGAGGTACCCCGGTAGGTGAGGAGAAGATATATGAGTACTCTTCCATGACCTTATCTACTTGTTTTTTCTATGTGGAGAGGTCGGTCGTAGAGACCCTGGATATGGTTGTGATCTTTCACTCATTTTGAGAGTGAATCATGAAGAAGAAAAACTTCCCCATCTGAGAGATGACCTTCCTACATTGCTTGACAGAGATCAAGGAAATAGCACTAGGTGGGACTACCTCAGGTATCCTGTACAATTTCATGTTCAAAGTAATAATAACACTACAAGGCCTAGACTCATATACAACATGATGTTTCCATAAATAAGGTTGTCCCAAAAGAACATCACAAACTTTGAGAGGAGAAACATCACACAATACCTTGTATTTGAAGGGCTTGATGTCGTACGACATTAGCCATTGTTGGCTGACACGGAGATCACTTCCTTGGTGGATCCATCCAATGGTGTAGGGTTGTGGGTGCGGCATTGTCGGCAGGGCCAACCGCTTGACGACCTCTGCTGAGATGAGGTTCTTATAGCTACTGCTATCAATGATGAAGTGTAGCGGGGTGCCTTTTACCCACATCTGTGAATGGAAGAGGTGCTCTCCTTCTTCTGGCTCGTCTGGTTCACCAGGCTGGAGCTTGGTGGTAGCAGCGTTGGCACTGGGTTTTGCGTCAATGATCTGTCTTCCCCTTTCTGGTTCTAACTCAAAGTCAGAACCCACATCTGATTCATATGCTTTCACTTCAGCCACCAGTGACTGTTTTGAGTGATATTCAGCAATGTTATGCCAAGGGCTCTTATGGAAGTCACACAACTTCCTAGTATCTTTCTTTGTCTTTTCAGTGTCCTTCTTTTCTTACAGATTGGACTGGTTGTCCTCATACTGTCCATATTTTCTCTGTCCTTTGTTTTGTGGGTTGGGACCGCCCTTTCCTGGATTTTGTTGTGAGGGGTTCCCATGCCCAAATTGTCGCGTCTTTTTTTTTAGTTTATGTTCAATTTTGACGGCATATCGATAGGCCGCGCCCAAGGACGATATGTATATAAATTCCATTTTGGTATGGATGTATCTATGCAGAGTAATATGATACTTGAGCAGCAGATGTCACTCTGAATCTTTGATACCCAGCTTGGTGCACAAGGTATGGAAGATATTTGTGAATGCTAGCAATGCTTGGTCTCTTTCTTTCTGCAGTGTGGTCCATTTGGTATACAAGTCGTCATAACTTCTGACAAGGTAGTATTGTTCCTTAATAGCATCCCTGAAGGATTCCCAGGTGGTATTGACTGTAAATAATGAGGGTTCCTCTATTTCCTTTTTCTCACAGAAATTTTCCCACCAATCTTTGACATGGGGAACGGCTTTAAGGAGCGCAAAAGTAATCTTTTCTCTATTCAAAAAGTTATGGACAGAAAAATACCTTTCTAGTAGATTCAACTAATTGTCTATAGCATCTGTGTCTATCTGACCTTCAAATATGGGAATATCGAATTTGATTTGTACCTTGAAGGGGGCGGCGCCTCCGCTCGAAGAAGATGTGTCGCATGTTGAAAGTCGTTGAAGGATTTGTACAAAATTATCCATCATCTCATTCCTCTGTTGCGTGAGGGATTCCTCAAGAAACATTTTCAAAGTATCTTTTGTCCTATCATATTTTTTTTCTCCTGCCATGAGAGGTCACTTAGGTGTGTGAGATATTTTTTCCTCAAGAGAAACAAGCTCAAGACCCAATTCTTTGTACTCTAACCTTGTTGGGGACATGCATTAAGACGACAAGGAGCAGACTACTCTGATACCACTGATTCATATTTTATGAGAATAACTAAATGACTATAGATTATTAACATATGCTTAACATAGAATAACAGAGATACAGTAAAATTGGTTTTCTATTCAATAAGGAAATAAGTTGAAACTGTAAAATGCAGTGGAAAACAAGCTTGCTAGAATGGTGGCGGCTTATCTCTAAGAAGAGATGTGATGGTCTCACTCATTCACAAGAAGATGGTTACAATGAGGATCCGAAGGCCTTTTACAATAAACAGGAATGTCAAAAACCCTTGACATCCTAAAACCTAACCCTAGGAGATGAAGCGCCAAAAGTCATGTGGGCCCCGTTTGGGTAAGTTAGTACATCAACTTCCCACGGTCATAACTTTTTCATACGATCTATGTTTTAGGCGCACGATAGCTCATTGGAAAGGTCTAACCAAGAAGAAAAATTTTCGACTGGCCCAAGCAAGTTCCATGGATAGTCACCTGGGCCCCAAATCCCAAAAACGTCATTTAGGGCCTCAAAATGACCATGAAAGTTTGGAACCTGAAAAACTGTCGAAAAACTACCAAGGTGGAAACTTGTTTTTCGAGCCAGAGGAATAGGTGGGTGGCCATCGATATCCACCTAGATCATCTTTCCTTACCTTGATTTCTTATTCTTTCCTTTTCTTTCCCTACCTTGTCTTGGCTTGGCTTGGATTTCCTTGCCTAGCCTTGTTTGGCCTTTCCTTGTCTTTACATGCCTTTCCTTACCCTGCCTTGCCTTGTCTTGCTTTCCTTGCCTTGTATTTCTTGTCTTTACATGCCTTGGTTTTCCATGCATTACCTTATCTTTCTTTCCTTTCCTTTCCTTACCTTGCCTTGTCTTAGCTTGGCTTATTTTGTCTTTCCTTGACTTGCCTTGCCTTGTCTTACCTAGACTTTCCATGCCATGTCTTATCTTGCCATGTCTAGCCTTGCCTAGTCTTTATTTGCCTTGCCTTTCTTTCTTAGGCTTACCTTTACTTTTCTTTCCTTGTATTGTCTTTCCTTGCCTTGCCTTGTATTCCCTTTCCTTGTCTTGGCATGCCTTGCATTATCTTTCCTAGCCTATCCTTACAAGGTGTTAAATTTTCGAAGATATGTAATAAGCATTAAGAAAAACCCTAGTTATGTAGATCCTCCAACAAACGCTTTTCTGGGAAACAGAATGACAGCAGAGGGGGACCAATAATAGAAACTTGGTGCCCCAAATCCAATGCAAATGACGGCTCATCCATCTGAGGCCCAGTTAGAGTTTTATCGCGAGTTGCAACCCGCCTCCTTGGGCATTCAAGAACATTGTTAGCACAAGGGTAGACCCAGGGTTCAACACTACAGCAGCGCAACAACAAATCCCTAACTATCGGCCCTTTCAGCAACACCTGTGAAGCAGATGAAGTCTCACCCAAGGTAGAGGCAGGGGTGGTTGCAAGACTCGGGTGTCTGTAACCTTAGTTGGGGCACATATCTGTGATTATAATACTTAATAAGGAACTTAGCACCGTCAGTTCCTCAATATGCAATTAATATCCACTTCATTGATAAAACAGGGCTTCACAGCATCCACACTAATCTAATGTATTTAGGCACTTAGCATAATTAAATAGATCATATCGACAAGATCAAGCACTAAGCATAGTCATATAGATCAGATCTAACTTTCTCGTATATAATAAGCACAAAGCATAAGTATATATATCTAAATACATCAAAGCACTTAGCAAATAACAAGTGAACACATCAAGACGAAGCACAAAGCAGCATAACACAGTATTTATGTGGTTCACCCCCACCCTGGGGATACGTCCACTAACTCTTCTTCTTTATTATCTTCAGTTAATCGGTTACAAGCATAGAGCCTCAAAACCCTACTCCTCATAGGACAGAAGATCTGCGCAGCTCGCAAGATCCTTCTTCCTTGCATTACAGCACTAAGCCCTCTAGAATCTGCTACAAGGACCTGCACTTAGCTCTGCAAGTCTCTTACAGTCATGCACAAAGCACTTACAGACTCTAATTTCACTTAGCATACATTTACATCACATAGATGCACCTCTTTTTTCCCATCTAGCCTAAGCGTCTATTTATATATTACAAAATAGGCCTAAACATGGGTAAACCCATGGGTCAAAATCCCATTCCCATTACATATTCCCAACAACCCAAAAAGGGGTCGAGATCCCGTGATCTCTGCTTCGTCTTGCGCTCCTCCTTCGACAGGCTATCAAAGTCCCAAAATAGGTCAACATGACCAAGAATCTCCCAAAACTTGGTTAAGGGCCAACAGGCCCCTAACACTCACCTGTGACTCGTCTCGAGTCACTCTGGTATAATCAGTTTTGCTTCGAATGCCTCGAGCTTGGCTGCTTCGACTTGCTATTTTCCTATGGCCTCTTTCTCGATGAACTCTTGGATCACTACATCATTCACTGGACCTTCTAGGCATTGTTTTGTTGTTGTGAAAACCTATTCTAGCTCTGCTCCTTGGCTTTCAACCTCTGTAAACAATTGGCATGCCTTATCTTTCACATGTTGGAGCCATTGAGTTACTTCCATAACTTTTCTCTGGATCGTATGGATCTGTTGTTGGGTGGTGCATTTCTCTTGAGATCTCTTCATTCTGTCTATAATTGACAAGGCCTTCAGTTGCGTATGTAGTGTGTCTACGTTCTGCTTTGCTTCCTGGATTTGCGACTCTAGTGCCTGCAATTATGGATTCTCAACAAACTTCTCATATGTTTGAGCGTTGTGGTTACTCAGTTGCTTGCACTCCAAGGAAAGAGATTTCAGTCTCTCAACTTCGCTGTGGGCAGTTGCTTCCCTTTGATCTATTACATCTTGCGGGGTCTCGGGCACTGCATGTAGCTCCAAATCTGCTATGCATTGTTGTAGTTGTTGAATCACTTCTTCAAGTTGTGCCACCTATTGTGGAACTCTCTCTTCAGCATTTACTTCAACGATTGTCATAGAACGAAGTGCTCTGTTGACCCTTTCCTTTACTTCGAGTTGCTCCGCGAGCAACTGTTCCTTTTTTTTCTGCAACTGGACTTTTTCTTCATCCCACTTTGCTTGGAGAGCAAGATTTTCCCATTCTGCAGTACTGCATTTCTCTAGAAGGTCTTCTTGTACTTGTGCTAAATCCTGGGTGGCTTGTGTTGTTTCCTCCTTTTCTCATCAAAGGTGAGATTCGACTGTGTCAGTGATTCGATGGAGTTGAGCTGACTCATCTCCCAGTTCTAGTGTTTCCAATGGTAGAGGTGCAGTGGAGACTGCACGGTTAGACTAAAGTGTCTGTTGCACCCCTTGAAGTTCAACCTTAATTCGATTGTATATCTCCTTCTATTGGGCCTCTTACTTCTCTTCTATCTCTAGTGAAGCATCGTTCAGTGCTGCTACAATGAAATTGAAGTCATCTGAGGTGAGAGTAGTCTACATTTTGGTCATAGATGCTCTCGATTTCTTCCAGGAAGAAGGATTCGGGGGGGAACCTTCCTTTTCTTTGAGGGTTCCTCCTCGTCTCTAGGTGGTGTAACCTCGCCTTTCTTCTATTCAACTTCTGTGCCATCTATCTCTCCACCATATCCTCCTTGCTCAGGTGATATGGAAGCAATATTTGTTGAGGTACTTCTTACATCTTGGGCTTCTTCATTCTTCTTTATCTTACTGGGTCTAGGTGTATCATGCGTTGCTTTCAGACTGTCTATGTCGGACATCTCCATAGGGTCGGCTGGAATGAGAAGGTCCACCGACCAGTCCTTGGTTATTTCTTCTAAGTCCTCCTCTGTCAGCTTGTAGTAAGACTGAAGTTGTTGCTTGTGCTCATCAGCATGCATTGTAATATAAATGAAATGGCGGTCTGCGTTGAATTTCATTAAAGGTCAAAACCTGTGGGGAGTATTTGGTGTGATGCGAGGCTCGGAATAGATGGATATCTTTAGTTGTTGTAATATGTGTGGAATACAGCATTTGACTGCCATTGCTTGTTCATGTCACTAGAATACCACAGTGTACTGAACTTCGCGGCCATAGGTTCAAAGGGCTCGATGTCCGGGAAGGTCGCACCTTCCAGCATCTCCCATGCGATGAAAGTGATCAGGATTAGAAGCTAGCTGAAGTGGAACTCATATCCTTGGTCTTTCTCTTCCCTACAGTCTAGTTCCAACTGGTTCACGAGGTACTTTTCCCAATTCATTTTTAGACCCTCTATGAACTTCCCTGCGAGGTCGACTACAAATCCAGTCACTTGGGTGGGTCGGTTCTTGCGAACTAACGTTTCTGCGATCAATTGACAGGTTAGGCGCACTGCACCACTCTGGATAGAGGCTACCTTGTAGCCTCACATGCCCTTCTCAACATCGTCATAGGTGTTCTTAATCCTTTGTGCGAGAGTGCGATCCATTGTTTTTCTAAGATAAAAATCTTGTGGGTCAGGTCCTTGCATGCTCAGCCCTGTGATCTGATTGATCAATGTCAGATCCACTATGATATAGTGGTTTAACCACAAGTATCTGCCATGGTAACAGGACAGTAGCATCTTGATGCATGCATTCACTTCTTGGTGCCTTCTGAATTGAGGAATCTTCATGATGTTGAGCAGTGTGGACTGCGTGAGGTTCATAGTCCATGACTGGGGAACTATCTTCAAATTATTTCCCTTTGTTCTGGTCAGTTATTTATGTGGGGAGAGAATGTTGTAGACCTTCTTATCGCCGAGGTTGAAGTCGCTAAACTTCAATGCTACAATCTTTTCTTGATCTGCGTGAATTGCACGTATCCCCTTTGGAAGGTACGCAATGACCAAAGCATACTCAAATTTTTTGGGCACACTGTCTCAATTGATTGCATCACTCAGAGGTGGTAGATAGACGGGTAAAATGCTCGGAATCAACTTATCATTTACAAGATCGTCTCTGTGCTTGGTTCGCTTTTCATCAGCTAGCTAGGATGGTCCAACTCGATCAGTGGACAGAGATGCTTGCACTATTCTTGTGGATGAAGCATAGATACCTTCAGACATTGACATGACTTTCTCAGTCATCAAGTCGATCAAAAATTCTTCAGCAACTTTCTCTGCGGTGCTCAATTCTTCCGACATACGCACTCGAGGTGAACAATCACGAGTTCGGGGAAAAAATTAGACATAGTACTGAGATAGAGAGAAAGAGTGAGATGATCACTATATAAAATTGGCTTAGTCTGCAGGCTCTAATTCTCGATTGGAAAAAGTGTTCTCTGTGCGTGGCGCGGTGGGATAAATAGGGAACTTGACAATGGTTCGTTGGCAACAGGTATGAGCCTCCATTAACTCTTGTTCAGTCCATTATGGCTTGGTCCAATGGTCTGATGATGAACCATAATTTCCTTTCTTCTCATTCGGAGTGTCGATCGAATGGTTATAATGTCCCCAATGGCTATATTGCTTCGTCATGGCGAAGTGCCATGTGTCGTTGTTCTGATATCTTGGCGAAGCTCTAATTTTTCAATTTTTCTATCTGAAGTTCCCTCTAGAACCTTCTACAACTTTTCAATCTTAGTTCTCTTCTTACCTAACTTTATATCCTTTTTCCCAGTGAGCTTTGTCTCGATATTCCTTTTTCCATTCTGATTCTTATCTTCTTTGGTCATAGTCACGTCGCATTGTTGAGATTCTTCCCTAGGGTTCCTGGATAATACTTTGTCTTTGTATGGGTTAGTTACTTCGGTCTTATGTAGGTCTTCTAATGTTCTTACAGCTTCGACATCTGGGTTTCTAGTGTTAAATAGATTCAATCTTCTGTCATGTTCTTCAATCAAGCATGTGATCCTTCTGGTCATGGAATATTTTAACTATTGTTTCTTCTTCTCCAAAACTTCTTCTTCCTTTCGTCTGGCTTGATCTCTATCAATCCAAGGTTTTCCTAGTAACATGGTAATTAGGGCGATGTCTTCAATAAATTTAATAATCTCAAAATCTTCTTCTGTCGAAGTTCCATTAGCGTTCATAGGTATCTGGGCGAGCTTCCCACATAGGTTTACCAGTTTTCCTCTTACTAATCCTATTCCTCCTAATGAATGGATCATAGCAGGATTCCCTATAGCTTCCCAACTTCTTTCTGTCATGATATTCACCTGTGTTTCTTCATCCAGAATACAGTCAATGTCAAAGTATCATATTCTTACTTCAATGCAGTCTTTTTCCTTGAAGATATCTGATAAGATGACATGTCGATGGTCATTTAGGGTTTCGTTTATTTGCAGCAATACTTTTTCTGATTCTTTCTAGGGTTCTGCCATTTTTGGATCTGCCTTAGGGTTTTATTTATTTAGATTCATTTCTTCCATCTTAGAAATCATTCTAGGGAAATACAACACTTTATGGTTCATAGATTTACAACAAAGACAACTAGGTCTTTTCCCAAGGCAGTCCATAGCAAGATGTCCTGGTCTTCTGCAGCTATAACAGAGGGTTAATCCTCTCTTTATTTTAAATGATCCCCAGCTTCTCCTGTATTGTGCGCTATGAGCATAGGAGATAACCTGCAACAAATTCTCTCTAGGATCCTACATCCATTTTTTAGTCCAAACATTCTTTCTATGCATAGGTATAACATATCTTTCACTATTCTTATTAGATCTACTCATATCAAGCCTTCTTTCATCTATTAGTTCCCTAGTTTTCAATCTAGGACAAAACCTATCAAACATACCTAGATCCATACTTTAGAAACAAAAAAATTTCACTTATCTTACTTCTACAGAGCACAAAGATTTCAGATCTAAAGCTTTTCAATATTCTTACCTTTATCAGAGCACAAAGCTTGTAGATCTTACCTCTTTTAATCAAAAATTCTTACTTTTTCCTTTCTTAGAGCACAAATATTTCATATCTCGCTTCTTTCCTTCAGATCCAACTTCTTTTCTCTAGATCGGGCTTCTTTCTTTTAGCACAGATCTTGTAAACCAAGTAGAATATTGTGCACTAGGGCACAGATCTACGCACAGAGATTTCACAATCTCAGGTTGAATCTTTGCACAGAGATTCTTCTTTCTCAATTCCCAACAATCATATCTTCAGGTCCCGGCAACGGAACCATTTGTTGGCACAAGGGCAGACCCAGGGTTCAACGCTACAGCAACACACCAACAAAGCCCTAACTACCGACCCTTTCGACAACACCTATGAAGCAGATGAAGTCTCACTCAAGGTAGAGGCAGGGGTGGTTGGAAGACTCAGGTGTCTACAACCTTAGCTGGGACATAGATATATGATTATAATACTTAATAAGGCACTTAGCACCGTCAGTTCCTCAATATGCAATTAATATCCACTTCACCGATAAAACAGGGCTTCGAAGCATCCACACTAATCTAATGTATTTAAGCACTTAGCATAATTAAATAGACCAGATCGAGCAGATCAAGCACTAATCATAGCCATATAGATCAGATCTAAATTTCTCGTATATAATAAGCACAAAGCATAAGTAGATCTATCTAAATACATCAAAGCACTTAGCAAATAACAAGTGAACACATCAATACAAAGCACAAAGCAGCATAACATAGTATTTACATGGTTCACCTCCACCCTGGGGCTACATCCACCAACTCTTCTTCTTTATTGTCTTCAGTCAATCGGTTACAAGAACAGAGCCCCAAAACCCTACTCTGCACAAGATAGAAGATCTGCATAGCTCGCAAGATCCTTCTTCCTTGCATTACAGCACTAAGCCCTCCGCAATCTTCTACAAGGACCTGCACTTAGCTCTGCAAGTCTCTTACAGTCATGCATAAAGCACTTACAGACTCTACTTGCACTTAGCATACATTTACATCACATAGATGCACCTCTTATCTCCCATCTAGCCTAAGTGTCTATTTATATATTAAAAAATAGGCCTAAACATGGGTTAACCCATGGGTCGACATCCCATTCCCATTACATATTCCCAAAAACCCAAAAAGGACCCAAAAAGGGGCCGAGATCCTGTGATCTCTGCTTCATCTTGCGCTTCTCCTTCAACAGGGTGTCGAAGTCCCAAAATGGGTCAACAGACCAATAATCTCCCAAAACTTGGTCAAGGGCCAACAAACATGTTGGAAGTTTGGTCTAGGGGCATAAAATTCAAACATGTTGGGTTGTTATATTCTTTGCAGTGAAAGTCTAGTCGAGGTGAATTGATTGAAGGTCAAAGTTGAGGTGGATTGACAGCAAGTCGAAGGTCGGGGTTAGTCAACTAAGTAAATTAGAAGTCGAAGGTCGAGGCAATTCGACATGGTAAAGGCATCGATAGAAAGTCGAAGAGGTCAACCAACATGAGGTCTACAAGAGGATGTGTGGCGGCCAACTAAATACCGAATGAAGGTCAACTGGTATTCGACTGGTAATACAAATTGGAGTCGACCGTAACAGAATCTTATATTTGTGGGATTTGTAGCTAATTATCTACATGGATCTGTAATCTTTTTTGGGCACCAAGTATTTAAGGTTTTTCTTGTTGTAAAGCCTATAAAGAGGCATGTTGTAAGGATGTAAAGGCTAATCAATGAATTGTAGGATATCCAGTCTTTAGAGAAATATTTAGATGTAGGTTGTTGGTCATGTAGATGTAAGATGGATTGGCTACAAGGTTGTTCTTGGGCAGGAAAAAGGGTATGATGGCGATTGTGTCTTAGGAGTGGACCAAGGTTAGACATGTTGTTGGATTATTGAGAGGGGTGAATCAGTAATAGAGTAATATAATCCTTTTTAACCATATAATGCAAGTGTTATATCAATGTAGCATTATCATCCAATATTTTCAAAGTAAATAAACAATGAACAATCATACACATACACAATACACTAGTGTTTTTACATGGAAACCCAAAGCGGGAGAAAATCACAGAATGTTTTTTCTTATATGTATTGAAGAATTACATTCATTGGAAGCACCAACTTCCTTTGTTTTCCAGCTACAACTGGAAGGAGGCTCCAACCCCCTACTTTCTCATGCTACAACCTGAGGGAAGCTCCAATTCCCCAATTCTCTGGCTACAACCAGAAGGAGGCTACAACCCCCTATTTTCTCTGGCTACAACTAAAAGGTGGTTACAACCACCTATCCTTGCCCCATCCAACCACCTGACATATAAGTAGAATGATGGAACCATTGTCACACTATCACTATGAGATATACTGTTGTAAACCTATACCAAACAACCTGTACCAATAACCTGAACCATGCATCAACCTATACCCACTAATATATTTGGCCCATTTTGTGATGACTGTTTTGACGCTATTGCGACGTTATGTCGTTGATATGGCGATGAATCTGGATTCTATGAAACGTCGGTTTATGTGACATGGCATTTTTGACGAACTTGATCAAACGTCGCAAAAGCGACAATATAGGCAAACAATGTGAAACCACCTTTTCGTCTAAATTGTGACAACAACTTTTATAGCTAAACCGACACATCAATAGAAGCTGTCGTTGAATAGGCGAAAACAACTTTTCATTGTTTATATAGCTAAACCGTCGCATCAATAGAAGTTTTCGTCGCCTATTCGACGACAACTTTTTGTTGTTTATGTAGCTAAACCGACGCATCAATAGAAGTTGTCGTCACCTATTCGACAACAACTTTTTGTTGTTTATGTAGCTAAACTAACACATCAATCAAAGCTCTCGTCGCCTATTCGATGACCACTTTCCGTTGTTTATATAGCAAAACCGTGGCATCAATAGAAATTGTCGTCGCATAGGTGACGAGATCTTTTCGTTGTTTATATAGAAAAACCGTCGCATCGATAAAAGTTGTCGTCATATATGCAACGACCTAAATTTGTTTAGAAAAATATATATATATATATTTTGGGCATCAATTTTGATATTAATATTAATATTAAATCCCAAAGGGTGTTGCATGAGCCCCGTATTGATTTCACAAAGCCTTGGGACTTCTTTGATGGAGCTTATCAAGGCTCTCCAAAAATGTGTGGGGATGGAGTCATACTCTTTTTAGATCATTACCACTTCTTCTCCTTAAAATATGGAGCGGGACTGGGAGCAAATAACATGGTTGAATTATACACCCTCTAGATGTTGATGAAAGTGGCACTTGAAAAAAATATTAGGTGTTTGCAAGTTCTTGGAGATTTTAAGTTGTTGATGGATTGGGTTAATGGAAAATTTAATATTACATATTTGGTCTTGGAGCCAATCATGGCACTATGCTTGGAGAAAAAATATATGTTTGAGGAGGCCTCATTTTTCCATATCTACATGGATTTTAATAAAAAATAGGATATGTTGTCAAAATAAGCCATCATGCTACAAGGCTCCTTGTGGAATGTGAAAACAAGGACAATGCTCTACTAGAAGTTACTCAATTGTCTATGTTTTGATGTTTGGTTGATAGGTCTTGGGGTAGATATAGAATTATGTTTTCTTGGAGGTTAAAGACGATTCTAGTTATGTTAGGTTTTGTCTAGATTGATTTTGTATGGCTATGTACGAATCATATATGGATCTCTTTTGGAAGATGAAATGTATATGTC